>CM057810.1:26756528-27056528 GCA_030067965.1 Latrodectus elegans | reverse complement strand
ATTTAGATAAATGTTACATAATGCGAAGCAATTAAAATTTCTAAGTTAATACTTACATCATAGTAGAGCTATTTTGTCACAAAAAGCATAAAGAGTAAACTGAAAGCAATACAATTTAATTTAACATCTCCTCTGGGATTGCATAAACACAGATTGTCCAGAAAGGGATACACAGAATTAATTTCTATTTAAGACAGGCAAGCTTTATTATATATATATATCTTTACATAAATAGTTTTATTATGTTATTCAATTATACAAATTTTTATTTTAATATATATTTCACATATATTAAAATATAGAAAAAGTTAAAAGCTACTGTTTTTCTATACTAACACTTAAAAATAAAGCTGTTTCAATGCAATTTTAAAAATTTGATTTTATTCAAATTAATTTCTACTGTGAGCAAACTATTCTGTAAATAAGACTTTTGAGAATTTATATAATTATTAAACTTTAATTAACTTTATTATTGTTAAAAATTTTCAATTATTGAAAAAACAGAAAACTAAATGAATTATAACATTTATGAACAAATATTATAAAAAATTTAATGCAGGAAAGAATGATTACAAAACACAATTTCGTTTTTAAGATTTCCATAATTTATACTACTTCGCACCCTGGATAAATCTGTAAACTTATAAAAGAAGTTTAAATTCAAGTTTTAATTTTTATTATTTTGGACAAAAAATACAGTAATGATACATTTCAAGCTACTTTTTCACAAGCAAAATACATCCTTTAACTTTCATAATTTTTAAATTTTCAGAAATATTATATTTCATGTTTTCCGTAGCGAACAATTATTAACAGGCAATTACCTGAACAGGATAATTTCTGCAGACTCTCGGGGAGAGATGCGGTACTTATAGCGGCGTTCTCTGCTCTGATGTCCGGCATTGCGTTTCGCCTTCCCGTCCGGCCAGTTTGTAAGAAATCGTCAAAGGCAGGGGAAGTCGCCTGATTCTCTACTTCCATGGCCATTCAAAGAACACTTCACTGTCTACAATATCAAAATTCTACAGTTATAGATTTAATACTTAAGTTCAAATACAGTATACTGCAGCTAAATCGGATGTCTTATGATTCAAAATAACTTATTAAAACAGGAATTGCAGAAGAGACACGACACACTAACCAGCCACATAAATGACACGGTTGAGAAATGAGTATTAGAAAAACTACAATGACGAAAGTTATTAACTATGCTGGCGCCATCTAGGTTTTAATATCGTAAATAATATTAAAATCAAAATTTTTAGAAATTTTAGGCAATTGTTTAAAAATTTCAAAACAGAAAATGTTTTAAGGAATTTAAAAACTTTCAACCAAATGTTTTATGATTTTTTATTCTGAGTGAAAATAAAATAATAAAATTTCATTCTGGGGTTAAAAATAAATCTATATAGTTATTAAAAATATTATTGACTCTTAAAAGAATTAATATAATTGAATACTGATGCAAAAAAATAAAAAATAGAATCACGTGAAGGATGTACGTATACACTAAGCAAATTATAAGTTAAGGTTTTGTTTAATTCACTTAGAGGAGGAATACATAGAGTGGATTTTTCATAAATATTATTATTATTTTGCTATTTTTAAGAGCTTTGAGGATTATTTCAAATAATATATGAGTAATTCAATTGTAATAAACAATTTCTGTTGAAAAAATTTTAAAATATGCTACTTTTTTTTAAAAAAAACTTTAAAAGGTTATTCAAAAATCAGATTTTTGAAAAATATATTGTTGTTTTCACTTGGAATTAATTATTTGTTCTAATAGATTAAAATTGATTATATTAAATTTTTTAAAATTTTATAGATTTAAATTGCGAATTTGTTAAATAAAATGAAAATAAAACAAATATTATGAAAAAGTTAAAAATTAATTTTCAAACTTAATAGAGCGTTAACGCACTATTGATCATATGCTTGAAAATTAGGCAAAAATTAGAAATTAATATTTATGCAAGATTTATGTGTTTTACTACAAATCGTTATTTTTAATTAATTTCTTTTATGCAAATTGTGATTTTTTTTCTTTTTTCGTTGATAGTGTAAGTAAATTCATGGAATTTAATAACACAAATATGGTACTTAAAGATTTCATATCTTTTGTAGCGATTGCTTTATTAAAAATTGAATGTAAAGACAATATGTAGGTAAAAACCCGTTTCAAATTATTCATTTTAATAAGGATCTTATATCATCTACAATTCTACCGAAAGAAATGCTGTGTGATGAAATCGGTCTTACCATAAAAGATCAAGAATAAAAGGCCGTAGACAATGTAAAGTGCAAAACTTATACGATTTATTTGTGCTTCAAATGCCAGTCTATTTGTATTATTTTAGTCAAATAGATAATACTAAAAATAAAAAAATTAATTTAGACTAAGTTTTTTCACATCCCATTGTGCTAGAAATTGTTCTCTTACAAGGTTGAAACTGCTAGGTCACTGACCGCAGAAAAAAATAGGTTGAATATTTCTATCAGAAACATATTTTAGAAGAGGAAAAAAATTGGTGCTGTGTTTTATAGTACAGTATCTTCTTTGCATAAAATATACGTTATTATTGACGTCTGTTTTGAATTTTTCTCTTTTGTTTTGAATGTTTGAAAAATCACAGAATGTTAGATCATGCAATACATATAGGTATACACAACTACTTTTTAATTACAAATATTCAGTTGAAAATAATAATGGAAATATACAGAATTAAAAGTTTTAGTAATAAGATGTAAAATTAACTTTTAAAATGGCTTAAATGTTTTTAATAACTGAATTGAACTGATAGTTATTAATTGAAATGAATTATTCCATATGCTTTTCTGAGAAGAATTCAATTTTCGTATACTTCTAACAATATGATCTGCCTCTTTGATCTTCTAGATCAATTTGAATTTCCCTTGCTTGAAGCTTTAATTATTAGGTTTGAGACAAAAGAAACCCATTATATTTTTCTGTGAATAGTCATAGTGATGGATATCTTCTAAAGTATCAATCAAACCATATCAGATTTATTCTCATTGGAGAAAGGTTACATTTCGAACTAAAAATTTCATTTTTACATGATTTGTCTATTCATTTGTGTATCATAAAATGTTAAAAATGGAAGTCAACAAAGAAAAAATTCCATACATTTTTAGTTTTTCTTTTGATAAAGGTGAAAATGCAAGTCAGGTGGCTGAAATTGTGAATGGTGCTTCTGGTCTCGATCCTGTAACAGCTAATTACGTGCAATTTCGGTTTCGCCGATTCCCTTTCAAGTATTTTTAACGTTAAAGATGAAACTTTGAATTTTTGATATTAAAGTTCACTGGTAGGACAGTTGTCGGAAATGTCGATAAAATTGCAGAAAGGATCAATGTTGACCAACATATTATCAATCGTAACATCACCAAGGATCCAAAGATCAGTCATAAAACAGTTTTAAATCTTTTGCACAAAGTGAATCTGAAACAATAAATAAAGTCTTGAATCTCACTTATAAAAATGGAGCTCTCTCCAATCTAATATAAGAGTATTTAGACTAAGTGCTATATTCTCTTAGTCAAAATACTGTAATAGTTAAAAAAAAATAGCAATTTATTGCTAGAAGGTAACGTAAGTCTTCAATTAAAGCTTTTTGCAATATAATTATCAGTATTTATTGATATGCATAAAATAAATTTACTACTAAACTAAACTTTGTGACACGACAGCCCATGTCGGCCAAGGCCTACAGTGCCCATCTTTGTTTTCCTGAACGAGAGTCCCTAGAGTATATCCCGATGTCCGAAGCATATGTTCCGATTAGGTGGTCAGCCTAACGCGAGACGCCCAAGTGTTTAGCTCCCAAGCGAGTTGGTACTCAATTTACGGACCCACTGAAGGGATGAAAGACTGAGTCGACCTTGCCCAACCCGCGGATCGAATCTCGAACCTGTGCCCTGAGAGCGTGAAACGCTATCCCTAAATCACCGGGCTATAAAATAAATTTATAAAAAAAGTACTTTTAAAATGTGTTAATAAAACTCTGATAATAAAAACTAATCAAATATCAAATCTATAATAGAACAGCTATTGATTTCAGTTTATAAAATATAATGCAAAATATAGTAGTCATTTCATGTTACAAAATTTTTAATTAAGAAAAAATTACACAGCTAATAGCGCACTTTAAGAAGACAATAGTATTAGAATGCTCCATAACTCTCAATAAAACAGAACAAGAAAGAAATTTCAAATAAAACTAACATTATAATTTATTTGGAGCCATCAAAAAAATAAATAAATAAATAAAAATAAAAAAAAACATAATTACACGGAAGAATTAAATATTTCTCATTTTTATTGAAAGATATAAATATAACATAAAATGATCCCATTTACTTTAACATAAATTTCGTGGACTTTTCTGATGTAATATTTAGTACGTGATAACCCCCCCATTGTAGCAATAAGTAATTGAAAATATTACACGATATAACATCAAACACTTCTTTTTATCACTTTCTAACATAGAAAATGTCTTTCCAACACCTTAAAGTTTTATTGTCGAATATTTTAGAGTCGTTAAAAATATATATATTGCATTTTTAATGATTATTATGAGAACTGTTATTAAATGACGTGCTTTGGAAGTCTGAGGGAAAAAAAAAAAAAATCGGCTTTTCAAATTCATCTTTTTTAAAAGTTCTCTAGAAAAGACATCAGGAATTCGCCTGAACTCTCGAAAAATGATTATCCGAGAACAGCAATCAAAATAATGAGTGAAATACGACTTCCGCGTGTTTCTAAATAAGGAAAAAAGTGGCAACTACATTAAAATATCTCACAAATTATGAAATGATAAACAAATTACTCTTAATATGAATTACATACACAGAAATTTTCCTCAAGCATTTTCATGAGACGCATTATGTAATTTGTGATTTATATGTTAAAAAAGTACTAAACACCATAACATATAGTGCTCTATCACCACAAAAATATACTATAGTCTTCAATGACAGATTAAAGGGATATTTTAAGGGCTCATTAGACAATTTGAATCCAGGGGAAATAAAGGCACAGATGTCGTATAATCTAGGACGCCAAATTTTGAGTTGGGAAAATTGTCTTGGCGGATTTTCTTATGTATCTAACAATCTGGTTTTTATTACGTCATAGATATGGAGACCTATAAAATCATTCAGAAAATTATATTTTGGCAACACTAATATTTACGTCATCGTGCACGTCACAATACGTCTTCTTGGCAACATTTCTTCATCACAAAAAAAATTCAGAATTTGGAATCCTGGATTATACGGCATCTAAAGTTATTTAGGTCACAATCGATTAAAAAAATATGTCTCGTGAATGGAATTTATTTATTGAAAACTATCAGAAGTCATTTCCAAAGTATCATTTAAATGAATAGTTAAGATAATGGATTTTATTACTTAAGGACTAGTTAAGAGAATTAGTATTATTCCTTACTCCCACACACACACAATAAAAAAAAATCCTGGGACATAAAATAAAATGAAATCAATTATCTGACTTTTATGAGTCTAAATAGTAAACGAGATACGAGAAATTATTAGACAACAGAAAATATCCCAAGAAACATTTTGAGAAAACTATCGTGAATTAACTATTAATATAAGTCTAAGAAGTGAAAGTAAAAATAAAACCATCTTAAGAAAATATGTATTATTATTTTTTTATTCTCTCATAAATAAATGCGCATGAAAAGAAAGTAAATTAAAAAGAAATAAATTAGGAGCATGTTTTTTCTTTAAATGGAAAACATATTTAAAGAAAAAACACTTTTTTTTTGTAAATTTAAATTATGTAACCTTATTAGAAAATTATTATTTTACAGATGATAGAATTTAATTTAACATAATGTCAATAGTAAATTTTGGGTCATTGATAAAAAAAAATTAAAGTTTGGTAAAGTTTTAAATTTAAAGAAATCTCAAACTTATAATGGAAAATATGACAGACATGAACATATTAGTATTTTCTGTGAAGTCCCTTAAATAGATCCGAAGAGAATATAATGCGTTGACAGATCTCTCTCTCTCACTATGTTGTACACTTCCTTTAATGTGAAAATGTGAAAAATATTTAAGTATTGTCCAACTCTAATTATCCAAATCAACTTGGATCGGACCTCATGCGGATAATCGAAAATTCGTTTGATAAAATTATTCATTTTAATTAATTATTGTACGTTGATAATTGAAAGAAAAATATATAATTTAAAAAAAAGAATTTAGTTAAAAAAGGCAACACATTTTTACATGCTAAAGTACTTACAAACACTGCTCATTAATGCAGTATCTGTGTACAGTGCTGTCAATGAAAGTCATTGCTTGCTGAACATCTCGGTCACAATAAGATGTTTCACTGCCTTCATTCGTTTTCGGGCAGTCAAGTCATGCGTCCGCTCGACAATGAGAATTTGCATATGGCCACACTCCGGCTGACACTCCATCTACTTCAAATCAGTTTCAAAGCCAGCAAATACTTCACTAACTGATGATCCCATGTCTGCTTCGACTTAGACATAACGATCATCTTCTTCCTCGACACTTCAGTAAGTTGCCCATCATTTGCTCTTTGAAATACAGTGTTTGACTCAAAATTCATTCTCCTATAACTTCAGCACTAATTTTCAAAAAGAATGTTTCTGCATTCCTGAAAAGATACGTCTCTCTCTCTTTCTCACATTCTTATCTTCTCTCTTTTCTTACCTTTCTTTTCCTGAAGCTTCTTCCTTTTTCTCATTTTCCTTCACTTCTTCTGTCTAATTTATTTTTCTGAAATTCTAGAAGTGATTCGGATAATCAGCGATTTGAATATTTGGAATTCCACTGCATGCAACATTTTTCACATTTTGAAATCAGACTACTTTGCTAGGAAGTTTTATGATAATCTATCTCAATACATTGCGATGAAAAGACTTGGGAGACTGAGACGAATAATTCACTATAACCTAATAGTAATTTTAAAAGTGGAATGAATATAAAGATAATAATTAATGATGAGAGACGAATAATTCCTTATAAGTTAAAATATGTTTTATAAGTATAATTATAATACCAAACAATTTCTTAAAAAATTTTAATTTTAATTTAATAATTTAGCATATTTGAATATCCAATGCACTTAACTCAATATGAATAATATTGATTAGAAATAAATTGATTCATAACTGATTAATAAGGCATATCTAGTTGGTGATTTAAAGTTCTATTTATAAATTCAATTTACTATGAAATATATTTCGGAATTAAAAAAAAATTATCAGTGATAAACATTTCTTTCTGTCATGGGTTGGGGACGTGTCCATGTTAATAAGTAAAGTCCAAAGTCCTTCCGCTGGTGTGACGTGGATATAGAAAAGAGGCTGCCAGCTCAGCTGTGACCTCGTTACCTGATCATGGTTCAAAATTGCGAGTATTCCCAACCCCTTAATCTTAAGATGCAGTCCGGGACACACACACAGCCTGCACCGCTGTGTGTGTGTGTTGATAAAATAAAAATATTACTTATAAATTGATTTGAGAAAAAGCTTTGTAAAAGAAAAAATTACGAGAATAGTTATAAATAAATTATTTGGTGTTATTATTCTTGTATACATTTTGCAATCTCAAATATTGATGTATTTTTTCGTCTGTATTTAAGATTAAATTTCTTCAAAAGAAGTTTATAAAAATTTATTAAAGTAAAATTGAAATTTAAAGTTAATAAATTTATCAGTTTCTTGTTCTTCTCACTAATTCTTATCAATTATGTTAATGATTATTCTATATTCTGAATTAAACGCTTTTTAAATTTGTAGGAATGCAAAGAGTTTTTTTTAGATTGAAAATTACTGTATACTTCCTTCCACGATATATTCAATGACTGAGAATTCCCTTTGTTAGGATAAAAGAACATTTAAATGAAATTGTTATCCGAACACACAAAA
The DNA here is from genome assembly GCA_030067965.1 of Latrodectus elegans. Classification (NCBI taxonomy): domain Eukaryota; kingdom Metazoa; phylum Arthropoda; class Arachnida; order Araneae; family Theridiidae; genus Latrodectus; species Latrodectus elegans. Next base: position 27,048,570 of record CM057810.1, on the reverse strand, counting down.
TAAATTGTTATTATATATGAAAATGTTAGTCGAAAAAATAAAATATTTTATTTCCTATTATTAAATATTGCAAAAGACCTGTTGATAAAATATATATCTCACAGAGAAAAGAAATACAATTCATTTTAAATATTGAATATTTATGTGTTGCGCTAAACCTTTACAATGAGCTAACAAATGATGGAAAATCCTAGATACAATTCGTAGAATATATCGAAATGCTATTTTTAGTTACGGGCGGAGAGGTATAATATCGATCAATATTCGATTTCTCTGGAATTTGAATCATCATATAATTATTATATGTATGCAAAATTATTTTATCAAATCAAATTATGTATTTTACAAAATCGTGGTATTTGGAATGGAAGGTTTCAGGTTTGATTCTAGCAACCATAAATAATGAGAAATGGATGTTGCATTTCTTCTATCTGCAAACACATCTATCATGATTGGTTCTTGGGAACTCATTAGTTTTTTCTATGTGTTTCTTATAATTTACTAAGCTGTGTCAGAGATTATATCTCTACAAATTTATTAAAAACGGCATTGAGTCTACTCCTGTAATACAGTTAAAAGCATACAAAACTGCAGTAAGAGTCATTGATGATATTATAATTCTAAAGACAGTTGAAATAGGGAAAATTAATTACTCTTTTTAGAAATAATGTGAATACATTATGTAAGTTTTCAACATGTAAATAATCCCTATGCTATTATCAGAATATATTTACTTAATAATGCATTTTTGTAAGCTTTACGAGTACCAATTTTAATATAATGAGGTAGAGAAGCTGTATAAAAATACCCCAATATTTTTAAAATTCAGAAAGATGCTTCCTAAAATTTAATCCTAAGAAAATATGTATTGACATGAGAATAAAACTTGAAAGTTGTCTTCTTGTAAAATTTTCATACATTTTTTAGGTTTGAATCCTTTGATTATGAACGCAGTACACTCTACATTGTTTTTGGTCAATGCATGGTGTACTAATTTAGACAGTTATTAAAAAATATTCAAAATATGCTGTTTTCCGTTTTTTTTTAATTCGGCTTTTGCATTTTATGCGCAAAAAGGATACATATTAGTTTATAATAGCAACATTTTAGTATTTCAAAGGGATTAGCCTGATTCTAACCTAAAAAAGGATCTTTCTCTATAAGAACAACTTGCGAACGCTCTGCTTTTAAAGGTTCTGCAAATGAATGTATACTAGTCGTTGTCTTTTGTTGTGATTGAAGATATTTTAAACAGAAGATGTGTGCTAGTTTAAGTATAAATCTTTCGGCTTGAGGAGCTACCAGGCGCATTAGCAGGTGTTAGATGGTCTATTTTTTTGATAGGACAGTTAAGCTGCAAACCCTTTCCTGTAACTTTAGTGTCATGCCACCTGTGATAAGGTGAATGGACTTGCGGTTACAGTGCCTTAAAGGAACTTCTAGAATGTCTGACAAACTGCTAGTGTGTATCTAGCCTTACCCAGTAACTTAGGAAATGTTGTTGTAAACCTTATTTCTTGAAGTTTAAAACCGCTACTTATGTAGATAAGACCTCTGAGGCAGAGCTGTTTAAGGAAATAAGGAAGTTCAGAGTAAATAAACAGAAAGTATACAAATAACTTCTAGTTTATCCACGACTGGAATACAGTAGAAAACTGTTAGTAGCACAATTGCCTCTGTAGATAGGATAAAAAACGCGTGGGTACAATGGGACTTTTTTAAAATAAAAGCCTGTATATAGAAAATGCCATTATATCGAGGAAACGGCGCATCAAATTGTAAATGTCCTTATTTGATTAACTACTTTAGGTACCTCTGATACGAAAGAATTACACCTCAACTCTGTAAACTGCATTCATGACTTCCTAAATAAAGTGGGGAACCAATTACATAGATCAAAGTTATTTTGTACTTGGTACAAAATTCTTGTTCAGAGATACTTTAACTATCCAATCCAATATAGTAGTATTTATTGCTGTCATTAGTTTTTTAGAGTTAGTATCAAAATTACGAATGTAAATTAGACAATGTTTTTCCTCATCATTAAAAATTAAGAATTCACATATTTTATCAACGTAATTAATATATATACACATAAAGTCTTAGCATAACTTTTATTAATATTGCAAACACATTCACTTAGTTTTAGGAATATTATTCCAAAACCCATTTACCATCCACAATAACTTAATAAACAACTTTAATTCTTTGAATCTACAACTATAAGAAGAAAAAAATTTCAGCACATTGTTTTAGACTTCAAAGTAAGCCTCCCCCCCAAACAAAAAATCCGAATAATGCATTTAACTATTTGACAACTGTGACTACTACAATTAATCAGGAAACTATTGTCAAAAAATAGTTCCCATTTGTTCCACCCCAGGAACTTCCTTTGAAAGGTGGTTCTCGTACGTCATCCAGTAAAAAGTTTCGTCTCGATTGTCAAGCCACTAATTAAGACTCGAGGACAAGTGATGTTTCGTCGACAAGTTTACCGCTCGCATCGAATCATCTCCCATTGAAACGGTATCGCTGCCATTAATTTCGTACGCACAAACACTGACGTAGAAAGCTTTTAATTAAGTGAAAGTTTCTTTTCTCCCAGGTGGATGTGCCTTCATATCGATGACAAAAATCAGCATAGCGTAAAACCCCTAGCCCACAGGAGTAGATATACATTGATTTAAAAGTTCTAAAGCTATTTTATCTAGAAATATATTTAATTAAATTACTAAATTCAGAAAAGTTAACTTAGCTAAGTTTATTGCTATAGATTCGGGGCTTAGAAATTTTTAAACAAATTATTTAAATGTTGAATTTGTTAAAAAAATGCTTCTGAATTTTTTATTTAGACGTAATAAATTTTGGTACTTATGTAGAAAACTACAAAGATATTGCTTTTAAAATATTCTTTTTGATGTTAAGAATAATTTTCATCTGTATAATTGTCTTTTTAAATTAGCCGAATGGCATTTATCACTATAAATTTTTTTAAATGTGAATAAGCCACTCCACCTAAAGAGCTTTTGGGAGTGTAAGAATCAAAGGTTTCGGTGTAAAATTGTGTAACCCTTGGTTTGGCGAAAACTCTGGCGATAAATATTCGTGATAAAATTTAATTTCTGGTAACCCTAGTATTTTAAGCATTTTTAGTGAGATAATTTTATTAAAAATATGAAAGTTGTGAAAAATTAACTTAGTTACATTAATATATCGAAAGGAGCGATTAAGTTTAATCATTTACGTTTCATGATAAAAAGTGTGGAAAATACTGATTTTATCTTAGTATAACTTTTGTGAAGTGGTAGCGGCCATTTTGTTAGTCTCATCTTGGCGTAAAAAATCGTTAAAAAATCAAGGGGCACCTGATTGTAAACTTTTACCAAATCAAGTATACTATCCATGGTTAATTTCCTTACAAACCAGCCAATTAGTTCCAAATAACAATTAGAAGTTGTGCATTGTGATCAATATCTACATTTTTCTTCAAGGATAAGTTCAAAATCCAGAAGTTCCAAAAAAGAATTAATACTACTGGAAATTTGTAAAAATGTGAGCTGCATATATTGTGACTAGAAATATAAAGTTGATCACATAGTATTTCGAATCTTAATATGATAAAGCTGATCGTTATCACTTTATTGGGGAACAAAATACTAAAGATTGAGGAAAAATGAAGTTGATCCTTAAAATTGCAGCATTTTCTCTAAAGTTCTCCAGACGAAGGTTTATCGGACTGAATTTTTACTTACATTATTCGGGTACTATTAACAATTCACAATTACAATGGTTTTGTGCTTGATATATAATTTCTATTAATATTATTTTGGTGATAAAATTTTGATGCTCAACAAATCTATCTGTTTACGTTCATTTCAAATTGAACTTCACCAAACAAGCGTTGGGTTTCTTCAGAATCAAAGTACAGTTACGGTTAATAATTTGACAGTGAATCTATATAAAAAGCAGTGCATTTAATTCTAAATTTTCATGCAATCACTTTATTACGAAAAAATTTATTCAGTATTTAAATCGATAGTTTTAAATCGATATCAGAGATAGTTTGCAGTTACTAAATATTTAAAAGTCCAATTACAAATGAATGATTCACCTCGTTTCCTAATGCCTTTGCTTTGAAACATTTCAAGGAAATAATTCAAATAAGATTATAAACTCCCATTTTAAAGTCAAAGTTTCATAAAGAAAATATTTTCAAGCATTTACATGCATATTATTTATTAATCATACAGTAATTATTTTGACTCATCGAAACTTTGTAATTTATGATACTAACTTTCTCTAAATTTCGTATCAAATTTCATTCACATCGCATTGAATTTCCATCTAGTTCGATAGATGAGACTAATCCGTTTTGCAAGAGCATTTAGTTACAACATTAACATCAGTGAAAACAGATAATGGAACTTCAATATTGTTATATATGCAAATTTTATTTTTCGAAATAAAGAACATGCAATGAATTATTTATTTTTAAATACTTGAAGAAATAATTAGATTTTAAAAAAAGTAATTGAGAAGCGTTCATCTTTTATATATATAAAAAAAACATGCTGTTTCAAAATGGGTATTTTATGTATCGATTAATACTATCAAATACATTAATTATTTTCAGTTATAAACGTATTCAAATATATTTGATTTACAAATAGATCAAATATTCTTGATGCAAATATTATTACATCTTTTTCAATTTGATATTTCTTTACTACTTTTTAAGGAAAACCTAAGATATATATCAATGTGCATCGAATATAAATTAGTTATAATATCAAATATAAATTAATTTTAAATATTTATCCAAAGATATTTAATATACATTATTTGACATGCATGGATACCGTGGTCTTAAAAAAATTTATATTTTTTGCATTTTTTCTTTCACGGAAAAATAAATATTTAGTGTATGTCTCTGTAAGTACTCTTCAGGTGTATTTTTTCCTTTCAATTACTTTGAATTTAAATATATTTGAAGGATGTTATTTGATATGAATTTTTCGTAGTATCTTCGAGTTATATATTTTTTTATCAGAATATCATGCGTGATTGGTTTTTAGAATTTTCACAATGATTTTATCCTTTTATCAGAATTGAATGAGTTCAATATGAAGAATATTTGATTTAACAAAAAGATGATTTTGTAAAATTGAAAATCAGCAAAGCTAAGTAAATTCACATTCATTTTGCAGGCATTGAAATACTCGATAAAATATTGTGTGTCAAGTGAAGAAAACACTGCAATGCGTCATTTTATGCATTAAAATTTTCAGGAAATTGTATTAATCATTAATTTTTAATATTTATTTCAATTTAAAAATTAGTACATTGATGTAAATTTAATTAAGTTACCTTTTTGTACAATTATTTTAAGAAACATTTGTTTTGTAGAATAAGAATAATAAAATAGGAAGATATAAAAATATTTAATTTTAAAAACTAAATAAATGGCGGCATTAATATAACCGATACACGAGGGGAGTAAAAAATAATGTGAATAATTTTTAAACCGATTTATATAATATAACATAGCATATATTGTTTATAAAATTTGGAGTCATTAAAAATTTTATTTTCTATTAGCTTAGTTTTATTTAAACACAATTGACTGCAATTACATACTTAAAGTTAATATTTGCAAAAAATAAAAAAATAAAAAAAATTACATGAAATCAGATATTTCAGAAATTTTATAATTGAATTAAGTAAATAAAATAAGTTTGTGCATGAGATTACAATAAGATTATTGATTCAACATCCTATGATATTGTAATGTAATTAATAGAATTAAAATAAGTCTCAACAACATTTGTTTTACAAGGTTGTTTTTTAAATAACTGTTAGAAAAAATTAAAAAACTAAAAAATTAAAAAAAAAACATTTTCGTACTTTTGCTTAGTAAGATTTTTTGCAGTTTTTTTTTAAACTAAAAAAAATTAAGTTCTAGAAATTTCTATAATTGTAATTCTAGAAATTTTTATCATCATTTTCCTTATACAATAACGAAAGTTTCCTGTCTGTTAACTTATAATAAATTCCTAATTTTGTACGTAAATTGAAATTAATTTAAACTATAATTTCTATGACAAATTTTATTATTGAAGCACATAAAAATTTAGAATGACTCATAAACATTAAAATTAGACATTCCTTATCGTTAAAATATCCTGGAATTATGAATAAAAGGAATTGAAAATGCAATTAAAATGTGTACTGTCGTCAGGTAAAATATTTTTTTTTATTTGCATAAATATATATGACTTTTTTTTTGTGTAAGAGATAATTAATTTTGAAATTTGAGACAAAGATTAGAAATGTTATTTGCTTAGGGAATAATAACAAGATAAAATTTGAAAATGCAATAACGAAATCACTTAAAATTTCATAAAAAAAAGTGAAAGCATTATTAAAACTTCCCATATTTACTAAAAAAAAATTTGCATCTTATAAAATGCATGTACTTAATATTACATGACTACTTAGAAATTATTTGCATATTAAATTAAACAAATAACATTTATAATAAATATTTAAAAAGAAATTAAAGTGTTTTCACTAAAAGAGTTATGCATAATTTATGGATCCAGGATTAAGGAATAAAGACTAAGTAATGGTTACTTGATTTAAAAGACCCTTCCCACTACATCCTTAAATATTGATAAGAGTTTCTCGAAAGATTGCTATGCTTTCAGAGATTTGCCAACTAAATAAACAGAACATCAGTTTAATATTAACACTTAATTTCTAACCCATTCCCTTATATTTAATTTACTTTATTAGATAACTGATAAATTAAATTAATTTTATATTTCCATTTTATCTAAGTTTTTAATTAAAATGTTACACATAAAGTGAATGCTATACGATATATCTCCAAATAAAAAATATTATCTTGTATAATAATGTATTTAATATAGAGTTTGATATTTAATTTGGTTTTTATCCACTTAAGAGGCACAATTATGAATTTCAGTGGATTAAGTTTACATCAATAATAGAAATGATCTGTATTGGAGATAAAAAGTAAAGAAAGATAGTTTGTATTTTGTCCTTTTTCTTCATTTTAAACAACTGAATTTAAACATTTTAAACAACTTCATTTTAAACTCATTTTAACAACTCATTTTCACTTCAATTCAACTCATTTTAAACAACATAGACACACTATGCTAATGACATGATTGCGCCATTTTTCACACATTTTCTATGACAAACATAAACCATTGTAAGCAATAATAAAAATTAAAGTTTTTTGTTAACATTCAAAATATAGTTGCATGTTGTATGGAATAAGAGATAAAATTTGCTTGCTAATTCTTCAAAGTGTTGATTTTTTTTAGGAATATTCAAATAATTAATACAAATATAACAATAAGTAGCAAAATATATAAACTGAGAGTAAAAATTTCAATAAAAAATTTTGAATATTGAAGTATTTGAGTTTCAGTTAAATATTTCGAGATTTAATATGTTTTGATGAGAAAACTTATAGTTAGATCAAGATTTAATATTAATTGCGAGAAGCATATTAGATTTTGCTTCAAACATTGTGTAACAGCAATAACAAAATTAATTTATTTATAGAGAGAAATAGTTAATAATTCTTAAATTGTGTTTAATACCATTTATAAAGTTGAATGAAGCTCGGTGTTGGATATCAATGAAATGAAAGATAAAAATAAATTTAAATAAAATGACAATACTTCTTCATGATTTTTGTAAATTTTGCTGAAAAATTTGTTTGATTTTGCTGAAAAACTTGTTTGATAACGAAAACCGGATTATATTTATTCACTTGCATTTTTTTTTTAAATTTTAAATCCACAATTCTTGTAGAAATTACTTTTTTTTATTTTTAAGACTATGTCAAATATTCTATTCTCTATGCGAAATATTTTATTCAAAGTTTTAATAATAAAATTATATATATATATATATATATATATATATATATATATATATATATATATATATATATATATATATATATATATATATATATATATATATATATGTTCGAGGTTCGATCTTCGGGCTGGACAAGATGGACTTAGCCTTTCATCTCTGCAGTGGCTCGATAAATTGAGAACCAATAAATTGAGAATCAAATATTCTATTCTCTATGCGAAATAATCTTTTATTCATAGTTTTAATAATAAAATTATATGTATATATATATACATATATATATATATATATATATATATATATATATATATATATATATATATATATATATATATATATATATATATATATATATATATATTCGAGGTTTGATCTTCGGGCTGGACAAGATGGACTCAGCCTTCCATCTCTGCAGTGGCTCGATAAATTGAGAACCAAGCATGCTTGGGAACTAAATACTGGGGTTTTCGCATCTGGCTGACTATCTAATTTGGAAATTCGCTTCGCACTTTAGGGCCTTTCAGTCAGGAAAACAGAGATGATCACTCTTGGTCTTGGCCCAAATGGGCTGTCGTGCCACAGAGTTTAGTTTATAAATTAGAATATTTCATTAACATGAAAGCAAAATAAATGGAAAAAAGTTATTGAGTACCCAAAAAAACATTTGGATTTGTAAAAATAAAACAGTTCTTTAAAATTTAAAAAAAGAAAAAAATATGACGATTAATATGTTTTAAAAATGATAAATGTGAAAATGTCTTGCATAATTGATCTAATAAATTCTTACGCGATAAATCATTAGAAAACTTCTATTTTAGAAGTACTTTCAATATCTATTTAGCCCCAAGTTAAAGGAATGAATATTAATTGAAGAAATTAAATAAAATCCTTCAAGTGTGCATTATAAAGCTTTTCAAAAATAGATTCATTAAAAGTCATCTTTAAGAATAAGATGGAAACATATGTACCACCAACAGCAGAAAAATAAACAAGATAGCCGAAGCAATACTTAAAAATTTTCAACTTATTTATTTTTTTGATATTTTGTTATAGTTGTCTGAAGATAAACTCAATATTCTCTTGCACGGAAATGCGAATGTAAATATATGTTAGTGGCCTCTCTTCACTTCCCATCCTAAGGAAATCGGAAACTCACTTTCCGCGAAGTATTCTTCCCTAATGAGGCCAATTACTAACGTTGGAGAGGGCGTCCTCAGCCTCCAAGAAAACAGACTCTTGAATATTTCAGGGTTTCTCTCCGACTCCACTGATTTCTTGTTCGAAGCGAACGAGAAAATATATATATATACTTTGTTGTAAGAACTAGGAAAGGAATAGAGTTGGTCATTTTTAAGCCTTAAAGCAAATTTTACAGCCCGCTAATATATTAAAATAATGCGGTCGTATAGTGCAATTATGAAAGAAAACTAATGATTATCACATAAAAGTTTTGCAATTCTTCGAAAAATTCTTTTTTTTTTTTTAAATTAATGGTAATATAACATAAATTTATTCTTCGTAACGCATTGAAATTAAATTAAATAGCAAAAAATCAGTCTTAAAAAATTTCTAGTGCAATATGCTCGAATTCTATACATTTCCTGCCTTTAAATTGAGAATATTTGCAGTTCATATATGTACTTCTGACAAATTTCGCTCTTTTTAAAAAATTAAGAATGCAATATTTAATTTGGTCAAGTTTTTTTTAGTATCAAATGGGTGCTTTTCTTAGTACTGAAAATTAATTTTCAATTTTTAGAGAGTTTAGAAATAAACACTTACATGTAAATATTTAAGAGGAAATAAAATAAATTTAAAAACCAGCAATGCTTTTGAAATTAATGAAAGATTTTTTTATAGTATAATAAAAGAAGTAAGTAGATAAAAAAAGGGAAAGGACTACTTAAATTAAAATTAATTATTAAAATATGAGAAACTAATTAATTGATGAAAAAATACTCTTTTGTTGAACACAATATCTCATTAACATTGCTCTTCTAAATAACTTCCGTGAAAAAATTATACCCTGTATTATCAGTGGTAGTGGGTAATACTTTCATTTAAAAAAAAAAAAAAAAAAAAAAAAAAAAAAAAAAATGCAGCATTTTTTTTTTTAATTTGAAAAATTATCAAATTTTTGTATTACACCTATAGATTTCTCAATATACATGGGGAAATATTGAATGTTGCGAACACAACATTTTTATAATAATATTATCTTATAAAAGAAGGTAAATACACACTCAATTTACACACACACAATATATATATATATATATATATATATATATATATATATATATATATATATATATCTGTGTGAAAAAAATCAAACATTCTACGAAGGAGAGATAGAAAAGTTAGCATCATAAGAGTACTCACATAAATTTTCATCATGACAATAGATATATAATAAAAAATATTTCGTATATAGCCTTAACTATAGTATTTAGATAATTGCATTCTTCTACCCGCGTACTTCCCTAAAACATACTATCAAATATTTTTATTTTTTCCACCACCAAATGCATGCTTTCAGATGTGACATGTCTATCGAATAATTGCATGTATTGTAAAAGAATCCTGTATTTATCGAGAATTTCCAAGAGGTCGGGAATCGGCAATATATAATAAAACCAGTTTGGTGTTTTGACTTTCAAGATTACTATTATTTGTTGCTAGACGTAAAAAGTGTAATTGCCCGTGATTTTTGAGAGGTGGATCATATGGGGAGAATTTTTTTTTGTTTTATTCAAGTGATTAAGGGTTTAGTATTTCAAAATTTTGACAGGACAGCTTTGATTACGTATAAGACCTCCTTGGGCGTTATCAATCTCAAAAAATCCTTATTTTATCCTTATTTCAAAAATTCCTTATCCATTGGTGGTAAATTTTACGAGCTAGCTATAGAAGAAAATTTTGTAGACTTGTTATAAGTTAGAGATTTGAACTGAAATCACTGATGGTTATGAAAAGATTATTTTATTTATAAATAAAATATACCAAGAAAAGAACTGCAATTAGACACACTAACAAATCTCTATTTGATAAACAAATAATAAATAAATGATAAGCGAAAAAAATAAATAAACATTTAAATAACACAAATAATTTGCGAAAAAAATTAAAGCATCAGACGTTGAAATAAAATGGAGGAGTAAATGGATAGAGTGAAACGTTGTAGAAAAATATATATATAATTTAATTTTTTAATTATAAATTTCATATTTATTATTTAAATTCAAACGAATGTTTGACTATAATAAACAATCATAAAACAGGAATAGTAACAGCTTAATCGAATATGAAATTATTATTAAAACAATATATACATTACTGATATCAAATTTTAAAGCTTAAAATTATAAATATAACACAATATGAAATTTAAGTTATAAATACCATTTAGAAAGTTAACATGCATCACTGTGTTTAATGTTGCAAGTTGAAATGAACACAGAAATAGCTTTAATTGTTTAAGTCGACGGTACATCACTTTTCAATAAAAGGGCTCCCATGTTCTAGTGTATCTAAGTGATATTCGAGGATGTCACACAATCTTACCAATTCACTGGGGTTGTTAACTCTACGACTTTCCCGGGGGCTCATATCCTTTCATATACAAAAGGAGAAGTAGCAGACAGGAAACAATTGCTCTGCGGATGGGTTGCCATGGCAACTTCGCTTTCTCCTCTACCTTCTATTAATTCATACTTTGATACAAAAATATTCCAGGATTACTGTTGCTGCAAGGAAATACCTAAGAATACTTTGTCTATCTTCAACATTCCCCTGGCAATGAAAAATATTTGTAGTGAGAATATTCGAATTTAATCTGTAATTGCAGCATAATATGAGACTATGGCTCATTAATAGTATAGATATAGTAATCAATACTCTTTTGATAGATTTAAATTTCCTATGGAATCTAATGATTGAAGATGAAAGTTATTACAGCCTTTCTCCCGGAAGCGCATAGGAGATGTAATTAGAAAAAGCGCTATTCCAACTTCTAGAATTAATTTTTGTTGGAGGAATTCGATCCATTTTCTGATAGAACTTCGAAACCCCCTCTGTGTTTTGAATTAATGAAAGATGTTTTCAGTCTTGGGTATTGGATTTTGAAACATTTTCGAGTTTTGATTGTAACTTTAAAAAATAATTAAAGTCAGAAGGGATTTTTTTTTCTTTCTCTTTAAATTTCTTCCATTTTCCATTTACTAATGAGAATTTAAGTAATAGATTCTTTGAAATCTCTCTAGGGGAATACTTAAATATTTTTTGTGCATAGAATAGGAATTTCTTTGCAGATTGAAATTTAAATTCTTACGCAATTATTTAGAAATCTTTATCTGAATGTGTGTAGAGAGAAAAAAACTTAATCATACTTAATTTTGATTTCATAAATATTGTACTGATAAAAAATTTTTTTCAATGGCATATTGTAGACAGTTACAACTGCAAGAGAGCCTTAATCTATTGTTCCCTGATACCAAGGGACCGGCCAGACACAGCGACCTCTTAGCCGCTGAGTCGTTGCTCCGGGTGCACCACAAGGGGTGGGCCACCATCGCACCCTCACACATGCCATAGAGACCCGTTTATAGGGTAGGCATCATTCATATTTCATTCACACACACAAAGAAAGGACAAAGATAGGATAGGGAGAGAGACAGAAAGTGCATCCATGCCTGAACCGGGATTAGAACCCAGGACCTCCCTATCCGTAGTCAGGCACGCTGACCACTAGAGAAGTTGGCCGGCTTGTACTGGTAAAATTCAATGCAGGAAAAATTTATATGTTATAAAATACATTATCACAGAGTTAATATTTAGAATATATGTGTAAAGGAAACATATCTATTTCATGATAGCTATAATTATTTTAGTTTGAGTATAATTTCAAAAAAAAAAAAATAAATAAATAAAAAATAACTGAAGTTATGCTGCTAAACTTTTTTTCAGTTCCTACTCTCCCAATATATATCTTGTTCAAATTTTTAATTGTTAATAATATACTCTTTTCATTCACCCACGCAAGTTAAAATACATTTTTTAAACTTGTAGTGGATGACAATTGATGCTAATACAGATTTTTAAATGTTAATTTATTAATTAAATTAAATTAATTAATTTTAGTTTTAGATGCCAGAAAAATATTTTTCTTTGTTGATCTAAGTAGGAATTAGCTGTAAATGTGTTGACAGTAGAATTTTTCTTAGTTAATTTTTGAAGGAACTATCTGCAAATATAATGACAGTAAAATATTTCTTTATTGACCTAAATAGGAAATTGACTTAAAAAATTTTTTTTTTTTTATCTTTTTATATATATATTACTTGTTATATTGACACTTTATGTATGGGAAACAGCTAATAACAAAGAATATGAAAAAAATTAAATTTTTAATTTTTGCTGTATAATGCAGCCATTTCAAAAAGAAGGATTACATTTATCGAATCAGAAATTTAGGCAGTTTCGCTGGAGTGATATCCTTGTTGAAGAATGCGTTGTGTGATGTTAAGTATTCTGTTGTATCGATAGCTGCGCAGGAGCTCATAAAGATTTGATGATCCATATCAAGCTTCATAAATAATAAAGAAATTGGTATCGTGAAATCATACAAAATTAATAAATATAGATGATTAACGCGAAATAACAAGGTTTTAAAATTGTCTAATTCTAAATGCTTAGTGGTCAATCTTAATTTTTTTTTTTTTTTAAAATTCACCAAAAACATAAGTGTTTGAATACCTTTATATCGTTATCAAGATGTAGCCGTCATTACCATTTGATTTTTTGAGTTGACATTTAATCGAAATTTAAAGTTTGGGAATCTATGAAAATAAATATTGCCACTAATAAGTAAAAAAATAATTATTAATATAAAAACGCATATTGTCAGTAATAAGTAAAAAGTTAAAGGTGAATAAAGATTGAGAGAGAGAGAGAGAGAGAGGTTGCATAGGTTTTGATATACTATTACTTTTTTTACATAACAACCCTAATTTGTTGAAAACCCAATTTTAAAACAGAAAAATAAATGACAACCACTAACCTTCCCATTTTGTTTTAACATCTGCATATTTACAACATATTGCAACATATTTGGAATGACAGTGAATTATTCACAATTTACATTTATAAATTCTTTTATCTCTAAAAACATTAAGGGCATACGCTTTATGTTTTTCATTAAATCAAATAATAAAATTTTGTTGTTTTGAAACAAGTGTAACAGTGGATCATAAGGAGAAACAATCAAATAAACTCTTAGCTGGGCAGAAGCCATAAAATCACATTTTGCATTCAAATAAAAAAATTAAATTTTATGAAAAATTTGTAATAATTAATATAAAAAATAATTAATAAATGAATGAAAGCAGTAGTACACAAAAAAGCAAAATTAATGTATTTTATTTAAAAATTTAAAAGTTTAGTTATGACAGTTAAACTAATTGAAAAATTAAGTTTCATAAAACAATTTGCACTAAATGTTTTAATAACAATTTTCAGTAAATTAAGGAATATCCTAGTAAAAAAAAGTAAAATTATTTGCAATTAGTTTTAAAATTCAATTTTTTTCGCTAAATGCACAATTTGGTTTTAAAATACAACAAATATTCCATTATTTTTGAAAAAAAAAATAGAAATGAGTTTAAAATTATTATTGCAGTTATGTTACCTTTATTGTCATATTATGACGAAATACTTTTTATAATATAATAGTGATTTATCTTCAGATTTAATTTTATTATAATGAAATCTTATGAAATCTGCAAATTAGACAGTATATTGCCAAACGAGCTTCATTACCACTAAAAAATATGATACCTAAGCTTTAAAACATTTGTAATGAAATTTACAGTATATGTATGGCAAATCTATATAGTCCATAAATAAATTATTTCAAGAAAGGACAAGACAATAAAACATTGTGCATGCAAAAGAGAGAAAAGTAATGAAAGAGTGAAAAAAATGTATTGTTTTCAATGCAAATTATTATGATGAAAGAAAACAGACTATATGTTTATAAATGCAGCATAAAAAATAAATATTAACCTCCCAAACAGAATGAAAAGCATAATAAAATATTCCGAAATAAGTGGCAGTATTGAGTATGACTTATAAAAATGTGTACTTAAAATGTTATTATTTTTAGTTGCTTTACATGTTATCAGATTATTGAACAAAAATCATTAATTTACTGTTAAAACTATTACGATAAAGATAAATGTCTCGAAATTTAAATAAAAACTAAATAGCAGTATTACAAGCACGTAAGGAAATATTTTGTTTTCAAATCATTCCAAATTGTTTGTTTGATTAAAGACATGATAGCAATTTTCTTTTGTTTGAAATGCGCTTACAAAATTTCTAGTCACAAAATTGCTGTTTTTTACAATATATATATATATATATATATATATATATATATATATATATATATATATATATATATATATATATATATATATATATATATATATATATATATATATATATATATATATATATATATATATATACGATTTTTTTTTTACTTTGTATATTTATATATATTATTTCATAGACTGAAATACTGTAATCAAAACACACATAATATTTTCATTGATAAAGCTCTTTATAAAGTGCTTAATATCAGTAGGCATTGTGTCATTATCAATTCTTGAATGTAAACATTCATTTTGAAAAAGAACTCATCTACAAATCTATGAATGAACATAAAAGAATGAAAACTAGATTGGTAACAGGATGAAATAAAAACTCAGAGATAATATTTAGTTGAATATTTTTCCAATTTAGAAACTTACATATTAAAAGATTTAAGTACACATTGTTTATAATACTGAAATATAAAATAGATAAAAAATACACTTACATTCAGTTACTTCAAGAGACGGAAAAGATAAATTTTATCACCCTTCTCACTCAAAAAAAATGCAAATGTTGAAAACGCAGATGAAAACCTTTAGAAAAAGCCTTTTTTATTTTTTGCAGTTGCCAGTTACCCGCTCTTCGAAAACAGTTTGGCAGGTGCCAATGCTCACGTAACAAGTGAGTTGCTGTTTCACTCAATTATCACCTTTATATAGCAGCTTGGCGTCAAAACCCTTGATACGATAGGTTACTATTTTTTGTCGCCGAAATGAAGGAACAAAGAAAACAGAATGCTGGTTCCCCTCCAAATTCTCTGGAAGTTCTTTGACCGGAAGTGATCGACCAAACGATTTTCATAAGCACGAAAATAACCTCTTATCTTTTGCTTCCGGTATTATTCTAATGTATATTTATAGTGACATTAGTATTCAGTAACTATTCAAATTTACACTATGGATTTTTCCACTTTTTTAATGTAGTCTTAGGAATATAAATAGTCATTTATATAAGCAGAATATAAGTACTCATATATATTTTTAAATAGTCACATATATATTTAGTAGTCATTTAAAGTTTTCAACATCTTACCTTTACTCATACAAATTAGAAAAAACAAATATGGTTGTTACTTTTTCGACAATCACGTGTTCCGCCGATAGATAAGGGAAAGTTTTAAAAGATAGGGGCAGAACGAATTTAACTATCCACTATATATTAAAGTACAAAAAAATATTTTCAAAAGCATTGAAATTATATATAGAAATGAAGAAAAAGACGGTCTTCTTCGATTGAAAGTTTAGAGCAGTAACTCTCAACCACTGTATAACGCACTTTGGTGTGCCACCAAATTTTAGAAATGTATATAGTAAAAAATATTATAAATTTTTTATTACGAGTAACATAATAAACATACTGTTGTTTTTGTAGTACATATTATATTATTTTATTTTACATTCGAAGTTATTACCATAAACTATTTTACAGTGTATTTTTGGTGAGTAAGTAACTTTTAAATTTATATTTTTCTTCCTATGCCACAAAATTTTAGAAATGTTATATTGTGAAATTTTTATGCCTTTTTTATTACGTGTAAAGTAATAAATGTACTGTTATTTTCGTAGTACATATATTATTTTACATTTAAAATTATTATCATAAGCTGTTTTACACATTGTATTTTTGGCAGGTAAACAACTTTTAAAATTATCACTTTTTTGTGAGCCACTAAACTTTAAAAATGCATACAGTCAAAATTATCATGCCTTTTTGTATTACGAGTAGAGTAATAAACGCACTGTTGTTTTTGTAGTACATATTATATTTTATTTTACATTCAATCATAAATTTTACACAGTATATTTCTGACACAAATTTGTGTGAGGCACAATAAAATATTTTTCTCATTGGTTTGTTGTAGTTTAAAATTAAATAACTTTATATATATGTATATATTCTATGGCTATATTTTTATAAATGGGGTTAATGATAAAAAAAATTCAATTTTTTTCAAAGGAACAACAGTTTTCCCCCTTGTAACTTATAAATATTGGTATCAATGCATGTATAAAATATGATAAATACATAAGGACAAGGTTATTAGTGATATTAATAACCTATTTTTAAAATCTGGTGATCACATTTCTTTAAGATGTAGAGTGAAAAAGGCATTAAGAAACTTAAGCACTTTTATAAGAAAGATAAATTAGATAAACTCTAGATATTGTTACAATTTAGGCATAAATATAAATATTAATTAAAAATCAATTAAAATGATTTACTAATTATGATTTTCAATAATGATTTTTTAATAAACTATTCTTTTTTATACCTGGATTAGGAAATATTAAGATAAACACGCATTTTATGAATATTTTACTGTTTTTTTTTTTTTTTTTTTTTTTTTTTTTTTTTCTGAAAGAGAAACGGGTTGAGAACCTACACAATATTTCATTTCTTAAAAAAGAGGGAAATATTTGGTCATAGTCAATGTCTCAAAATTATAATTACAAAATATATCAAATTAAAGATTCATAAATCGAATGTCACTAAAACCATCTATTTTTTTTTACTATATGTCAAACGAAAAAAAAAATAAATTAAAAATTTGAAACATTTAGAAGAATAAACTGTGGATACAATCATTTTACTTTTTAGTAATTTCCTTAAGAAAAATTTCTACTTTTAAGAATTGTAAAGATTAGAAATTTAATTAAATATTTTCTAAATAATCTGTAATAAGCAATGTTTTTAAGTTTGATATTGCTTAAGAATACAACTCCAAAATGATCTGTTATTCAGATTCTTATACCATACAAATTCTTATATATATGACTTATCTACAATGTGCTAGTAAAAATGTTTAAGAAAAATTATTTACACTCTGGGAACAATTATTTAAAATGAATCAGTATAACATTGCAAAGAATTATTTGAATTGACTTCAACCTATTGTAATGTTGAATTTCTTTTCCATTAAAAAATTTGAAATTTAGGTCATACTCTTGAAAGCTAGTCTAAAGTTTCTGTGCCAACGCCCATTCGAAACCTTTTCAAGATTTTGCATCAGTGCTGAAGAGAGTTCGACGACTTCTAAATAAATCCTAAATCAAGAGACTGGAGTGTATGTTATATTGAAGAGAACAGAGATAATTCATCTGTTTATGGAACACTTCAACAAAGAGATAATGGAGAGAAGATTTCATCTTCTCGAATGCTGCTGCTGTTAGGTGAGTTTACGCGGCCACCTGAAATAATCTGATAAAAAGCGAAACACGCACGATGCCGAGATCAAAGGATTCCAGTCGAAGAACAGAAGTTGATATTGATTTTAGATTGTTATCCCCCATCTGACGTGCTTGAGAGAAAAGGTATTATCTTGTTGAAGAAAAGAAATTTCTCGAGCTTGAATTGGGACAAATGTAGTGGTAGATTAATGTTCTATAACTTTTACTTTTTATAAGACTCCTGATCTATTTTGGTTCAGCAAGGTGTGCAAGAAAAATATGAAAAGGGATATCATTAAACTGGAGTATATACACAATTACACATTTTATATATTATATCCAATTAAATTGTACATCAAAATTTTATTTTATCATACAACAAACCATCTGATAATAATTTCAAAAATGAACATACAATAATATCGAAAAATAATAGATTTATGTCACTTGCCCATGGGAAATATATTATTTACTTAAAAATTGAACGATACACAGGCTTTCATTTCGTAAAGGGAGAATTCACTAAAACTACCATGTTTAAAAGAGGAACAGGTGCTATGGACCAAAATAAAAGTTATGTGAAGTGTTGATCTCCACAAATGTTGAAATTAGTAGTCGAGAGATGTTTGGTTAATTTATTCTCATTGTGTTAGAATGGTGAACACTATAAAATATTTTGGTGCAAAGTCATTGCAGTTTGAATACTATAATATAAACAATATAATATTTTAGTTTCTAGTATTTTTTGTGTTTAATTTGTGCATTGGGATTACATAATAGATTATTGATATCATTTTGATACCAATAATCTATTATGTTATCCTCAACGTTTAGTATATTTTTGGAAACAATATTTTACACACCATACGAAAACGTGTAGAATTTAATATTCATGATTTTTCCTTAAGATGTAAAATCATAGAAACCTTGGAAAAAAGCAATGCGATAACTTATAATAATCACATTATGCACTAAAAATTTCATGATTTTTATTTTTTCCAAATATGATGCAATATGTTTTTGTAAACCTAAGAATATTTCTCTCTGTCCGATTACTTTTTATATGTGCTTTCAATATCATTAAACTTAAGATAAATTTTATGTTTATAGATTTTCATATTTAGCAATTTTTACATTTTTATATACAATCTTAAATATTTCATAGCAGAAGTACAGTTATCAGACTCACAACTACCTGTCTTTTATACAACCCAGAAAACATTTTTCAGTAATTTAATCTCTTTTCATAAATTTTTCTGAGCATTGGTCAATGCGATTAACTTTTGAAATCAAAAGCGTTGTTTACTTTGATATATTTTGATAAAGCATATGTCTATAGGCTCAGTTTCTACCATAGCAATTAAATTCATAGTTTTTCATAAAACAAACCATTAAAATTTTTAGAATATTTTATGAAGAAATATTGTATGAAATAATTAAGTGAAAAGTTACTGTTTCTTGGATAAATAAATATGAGTGCCAGACAATAATTTAACTGGAGTTTATATATATATATATATATAAATATTTTATAAGTGTAACTAATTAATTAATTATTAAAAAATGTGTGCAGTATTTTTTAAGCTTGAATTTTCATTTTCAATTATAATTTTTTAAAAAAGTACAATGCATGACAGTATTGTTGTAACAGGCAATATTTAAATATTTAAAAACCTGAAAAGCCGATATTTGTGGTTTTATTAATATAAAAAATTAGAAGGGAGTTTCCTCTTTTATTACAATTTTTATAATATTTGATTCATCCTTTTATGTTTCAAGTTGAATAATTAGACATTAAAATATTACTGTTTTCTTGTTTCACAAATATTGACTTAACAAGTCTATGAATAAAAAATTTAACTGCCATTCAAATCAATATTCGTGCAAAATATTACTTGTAAAATAGTAAATGCTATGAAAATAGATTTAAAACGAAGCAAAATGAAAGTTTCTTTCACAAAATAGAAAGAGAAAAGGTTTTATATAAAAGATTCTTTTCATACCCATGTTAAGCAGAACATTCATCTTTTTATTTACATTTACATTCACTCCAACTCCACCAGAGAAGCAGAATTTATATATATTTTTTTGTATTTTTGTGCTTTTACGGCTCTTTGTATAATGGAAAATAAATCTCGCGTGAGTTTCTTATGTCTACAATTTCTGGCGAGTAAATAAGTAAGCGGGTAACAATTACTTGAATATTATTGTATCTCTGTCTAAAACGTTTCAGGTATGAGATTTTGTTTGGTAAAACTTTACACAGAATCTTCATGTTTAATTTTGATGTATCATGCAATAAAAGAAAGACGCAAAAAGAAACAATTTATCAAGGAAAAAGTATAAGTGTGTTTACATTTCTCTTCAATTGAATTCTTTTAAAGTAAAATTATTTTAATAGTTTAATAAAATTTATGGACATATGAGGATATTTTTATTCTGGGATTATTTGTATAATGTAATTTTAAAAAAATGTTAAGTACCATAAAAAATGGAAAACTGTTTCTATAAACAATGTGATGAAAATAATAAAAAAAGAATTATTAAGTATATTTTTTCATTCAAAACATAACCATATTATTCTTACTCTTAACAGATAAAATCTATTAACCACATATATTTTCATAAATACTATATACAACTGTTTCATTTGGAAGCATTATATTATTCATTATTCGGTCGGTTAAGAAATTTAAAATACCTTCTTTTCTTTATCTTGCAGTTAATGATTTTGTTCACATTTTATGCATTGTTTTTAATAACGAAATGCTTGTACTCTTGTTCAAATTATTTTAAATATCTTTTTGAGTTTACTCGTTTAATGATAATTTAATTAGATTTAACATAACTTAGAGGCTTTGAGTTATTTTTTTAATACGAATAAAGAAATTCATTTTCATATTTAGAAACTGTGAAGAAAAGTTTATAAATCTGACATTACTTGTGTATTTTATAAGTTATTATAGTTGAAGAACTTGGGTTATTTATTATGCATAAATTGTGTAAATTTCTCAAAAATTCATTTTTACTAAAATTTGAAATTAGAATAAAACTATAAAAAATTACAGTAATTCAAATGCATTCTAGAACAATGCTCCAGCCTTGTTTCTAAAAAATACTAGAATTTTATCAATATTTTATATTATTTCAGAATCGTGTGATAATAAAATACTTGCTTTATTAAATCATATACCCCTTAAGTAAGTATTGTCCACAAAAAATAGAAAATCTATCATTAATTGATCAATATTAATTAAATCTCTCTGAAAAAACTTCCACATATAGAAACATTAATTTAACCACTTTTTCACAGGGATGTTTATATGCTACAGTTCTGTCAAAAATGTTTCGCAATTAATGTTGTAGGGTGGGAGTTGAAGTTTAAGATGCTTCTTACATTAAGTAATTTCTTCAACTATTTTAATTAATCACTTCTGATAAAAAAAAAAACGCAGAAACAAAGGAGGTAATCTTTATTATTTTTAAGAAATTAATGTATTATATTGAAATTACTAACTAAAAAGATTGTTATTTAGGATTAAATACTCAATTCAGAGGGATACGGTTTTAAAATGAATTTTGAAACATGTTTTAACAATATCTACTGTTAGTGACAAACCGACTGAGCAGTATTTTTGAACTAGAATTCAAAGATTTCCTTCTACATCAACCAAAGTTCCCTTGAACGTTCCATTATTTTTAAAAAAACGCTATTCAAAATTTTAGGGATGATTGTTGCGAAAAATTTTATATTGCTTAGAGTAATTTATTAAACTAGTAATATTTTCATTTAAAAATATTGTATATATTTGCGAATAAAGTACACAAGAATAATTGTTTGGCTTAATGCTTCAAAAAATTCTGGACAATTTTATGATTGGACGCCATGGTAATATTATTAGATTTGATTTGTTTGCCATTCAACTGTCGTTTTATGCATACAAAACTTACTTAGGCCTACGACTTAAAGTGGATCCCAAGCTGCTACAAACATCCATGCCTAATGTGGGATTCAAACCCACGAACTTTTAAACCTAAAGCTCGATTGCTAACCACTCAGCTACCAGCTCAGCGATAAAGTTCTTTGGGATAATCAAAGATTTTTTGCTGTGGTGGCAAATAAATCTCCATTAAATGTTCCCATAAATCTTTTAAATGGAATGGGATAGTAAAACATTCAGGTTAGCAAATAAGACTCAGTTTTTTTGATATATTAGATAAAACATCCGGTGGCACGTAATTTAGAGCCCTTTTCATAATGAAAAATTGTTTCGATGAATATGAAACAAGTCAATTTGTATTGCATATAATTGTTTGCACATAACTTTATGGATGTTTATTGAAAACGAGTAAATTAAAAAAGATATATAAGCTTTTCATAATTTACTCTCGTTTAAAAGTTTTGACTTAAAACTGATCGGAAAATTTATTGTGAATAGATATTTTGCATGCTTAAAAATAGAACATTTTAGTTCTCACAAGCGAAGTTACACATTTAAAGCAAGATGAATGTTTGCATCATTTTTATAGTTTTTATATCATAAAATTTAAGAAATTATTTTACATATCGTTTCATTGTATTTAA
Organism: Latrodectus elegans; assembly: GCA_030067965.1. Taxonomy (NCBI): domain Eukaryota; kingdom Metazoa; phylum Arthropoda; class Arachnida; order Araneae; family Theridiidae; genus Latrodectus; species Latrodectus elegans. Next base: position 27,025,458 of record CM057810.1, on the reverse strand, counting down.
ACTCTGTTTTCATTTCATTCATGAAAATGAAAATATAAAGTTATTTTTTTCAGTTGTGGGACAAAATTCAGTTTAGATTTTTACAGGATATGAACTTATGGAACTTAGTCTTTTGAAATAGGAGAAGATTTAAGTTCTAATATCTATTCTTTTCATAGGATATACCGATGTTATTAAATCAGTTTATAACATATAAATGGTAATACAGTTCTTATATTAGAAATTTTTTTTACATCAGATTGAGTGGTGTAATCTTTTGCAATTGATTTGTGAAAAGTTCATCGAATTAATTTTCAAAATTAATTAAGACACCCCGTAATGGTGTCAAGTAGTAAAAATTTGTAGTAAATTATTCAAAACATCCACCACTTTTTGCTTTTCTGGTGGTTTTTTTCATAGATATTAAGCAGATTTACGCGTTTAGAGGAAAGAAATTCAGGGAATTTTCAGCCACTTACCCTGAAAACTGCGCATCCATAAAAACAATACGCACTTTACCTGGAATCAAACCTGGGACTTTCTGTTCCGAAGAGTTATTTTCTATCTCTAGGCCAAGGGGCTCTTTTAGTATGAATTTTCTTAAATATATTTCATATTTAATAAAAATCATGTTTATCAAATGTTTGAGAATTTCATATTAAATAAATACTTTTACAACAAAGTCTCAAGGCCGCTGACTAACAACGAATAGCTTTCTAACCACAAAATAAAAATGTAATTTGCTAAAAGAATTTTCATTACTATTTATACGGAAAATGAAATCTGAAAACATTTTATTATATTAATTCACTTATTAGAAAATTATAATATTTTGAAGATATCATTAGATTAAAAAATAATTTATATTAATACTTTGGAATGGATTGTAATATATTAATATGAAGTCGAAAGTTATAAATTAATAGCGAAACTTCAAGTAGAATCTTATTTACCTATCCATAGCAAAATATTTATTTTTATGATTAATCTTTCATATTTTGCTGAAAATATAATATTTTTCTATTCCACATAAGTTTTAATTTAAATATGTATCTCATCATTAATTAAATGGAAGTTTAAAATTAATTATTCTTTAATTTCCATGAAGAAGGAACTTGTACAGATATAAACGCCTAGGGGTACATATTATATTGTGTGATAAATAATACACACTTGTTTCGCTTGCAGTTTTCACTACGATATGTGGATTATTTTAAATGACGCAGGAAGTAAACGGTAGAACAATATTATCTTAATGTTTAAAGGAAAATATTAATTAATAAAATTGTGTAACTTGTATGAGAATGGACATTTAACACGATATTAATAATGTAATCAAAATTATCATTAATAACCGCAAAAATCTCATCAAAAATTTTTCTTAATGATTTTTAGATAGACATTACTATAATTATCTCATTAGTAGTTGTAGGAAGCCATAAAAAATCCTTTAATGTTTATTATATTACTCAGATGTGTTTTATTTTCTGCAAGCGTCTTGCTCACAAATAAATCATTTCGTCTACTACATCAAATTTGGTAGAAGAATTTTACTTTAAGAGATAGTTTTTAATTGCTATACCATATAAAAGAGAAAATTGTTTGAAAATCACAGTAATTACTTAAATAATGTGAAGAAGAAAAATGAATGTACATTCTTCTAAATAAAGTTATTCTATCTAATGATAACTAATGCTTACAGTAAGCTTTTTATATGAGTACATTGCTTAGCCTTAACATAATATTTTATCTGAGAATTATATGAATATATATATATACAAAATAGCTGTAAGTGAATTTGAGCTAAAAATAGATTACGAAGATATGGTTTCTTTTTCTTGATAATGGCATATAAATTTACTATTTTATAAAAACAAACCAGAAAAGTTTTGAAGATAGTTATTACTATCTTCAAAACATTTCTGGATTGAAAGTAATGGTACCTAGAAGTTATTATTCACTGAATATGGTTGATGTGTTTGGCCTCGAAAGAATACAAGATTTTTAGCAAATCACAACTGTCTGAATTATTAAAGCAGTGGAGTTCGCCGAACTTGCATGCACAAGTGCTACCATTTTAAAAATAACAGGACTTTTCTGTTCCGAAAAGAGACAGCTCAGAACGTAAACAAAGACATCAAGAAAAATAATGCGGAAGACACATGATCCACAAAGAGAACAATTCTATTCAGATCAGTTCACTGAATCCTGTCTCGTTGTTGGTTTCCGTTGCCTCTTGCGTAAAGGCAGCTGTCAGTGAAAATGTCAGTCATGTTCGACAGTTGGCGAAAATGGCGCGAGGAGAAAGAGTGAACGTAGAAGCGGGAAAATGATTCCATCTTAATCCAGAGAATTTCAAGGGAAAGAAAATAAGAACAGAATAACGACCATGTTTTTCATCGATTGAATCATGACTCATAATAATCATGGAACCGTTTAGGAATGGAATACTGCTGCAGTTTTTTCTCTCGGAAAAATAATCAATCGTTTTCAACTTTTCACGGTTCGCTGGTAATAGCCAGATAAAAGGAAGTGGAAACGCATTTCCCTTCGATGAGTGGGTGAGAGAGAGAGAGTAAAAAGAATTCCATTAAAACATCTGTGTTACACATGGTTTGAATCACTATTCTGTTATTATGACAAATTCTTTTGAGTCACCACTTTTGTAGATATCTTCTTAAAACACATTTATGTAAATAGAGATTTTTGAAGGAGATAAATATCAAGAAATAAAGCAAATACTTAAAAGATGAAATTTTAATATTTTCAAATTGTTATCAAAATACATTTTTGTTTGATTAATCAAAAAATAAATGATAAAAGAACTCACTAGAAAATTTAAAAGATGTTAGAAAATGTAAACCGGAGATTCAAATTTATAATTATATAATTCTTTTGTTTTCTACTATTAAAAACTTTGAAGTTTTTTTGAAGTTAAAATATATATAGCTTGTATTATTCTGAAATTAAAAATACGCATATATGTCAAATTTTACTTTAACTTGAAAATTAAAAAAATTTTTTTTTAACTCTTTCGAATACAAATATTTAGGATATCTTAATGAGAGTATGAATGTCTCAAATGCATTATTGACAAGTAACCAAAAATTGAATCACATAAAAAAATTCAAAGTTTTTAAAAAAAAAAAATTTCAAAAAAGTTTAATTAAAATTCAAAGTATTGCTAAATGCTGAGGTTTATAGCAACTAATGGTTTGAATATACAAATTTATACCGTTTTTATAATTATTATTTATATTCCATTCTTGTCTCGGAGTGCTACCTTACTCGGAGTGCTTAAGTTAACCAACAATAATATTCTTATTTTATTATGGGTTCTTAAGAACTCTGGTGTTCTTGTTAATGAGTTAGCTGATGAGCTGGTAAGGTCTGGATCAACAACTGATTTTTTTTGTCTAGAGCATGTTCTTGGTATTTCACAAGAACTGATCAGAGGCAATGTTTTTTGATTATTTTCAGGGAACAAAGTTTTAAACCTGTATAACACTAGTAATCAAAGACAATCAAAGCTATTAAATAGTATTTGTCTCAGTAAAAGACAAAAAGTACTGCTGAAGCTGAACAGAAGCTGTTTAAGGAGAAAATTATACTACTGGCCATTAAAATTGCTACACCAGGAAGAAATGCAGATAACAAAATGATATTTATTGGACAAATATATTATACTAGAAATAACAAGTGAATAAATTTTCAAAAAATTTGGCTGGATAGATCTTGAGAAATCAGTACCCAGAACAACCACCTCTGGCAGTAATAACAGCAGTTATACGCCTGGGCATTGAGTCAAACAGAGATTGGATTGCATGTACAGGTACAGATGCCCATGCAGCTTCAACACGATGCTACAGTTCATCAACCGTAGTGACTGGCGTTTGGTGACGAGTCAGTCGCTCGGCAACCATTGACCAGACATTTTCTATTGGTGAAAGATCTAGAGAACTTGCTGGCCAGGGCAACAGCCGAACATGTTCCGTATCAAGGAAGGTCCGTACAATACCGGCAACATACGGTCAGGCATTATCCTGCTGAAATGTAGGGTTTCGCAGGGCTCGAATAAAGGGTAGAGCCACGGGTCGTAATGCACCAAAAATGTAACTTGCACTGTTCAAAGCACCGTCAATATCCAAAGGCAACCCATACCATCACGCCAGGTGATGGGCCAGTATGACGATGACGAATGCACGCTGCGAGTGTGCGTTCATCACGATGCCGCCAAACACGGATGCGAGCATCATGATGCTGTACACAGAACCTGGATTCATCTGAAAAGATGACGTCTCGCCATTTGTGCGCCCAGGTTCGTCGTTGATCACACCATTGAAGGCGCTCTTGTCTATGACGCAGCGTCAAGAGAAGCCGTAGCCATGGTCTCCGGGCTGAGAGTCCATGCTGCTGCAAACGTCGTCGAACTGTTCGTGCAGACACTTGTTTTCTTCCAAACGACCCCGTTTCTTGACTCACGGCTCGTGACGTGGTTGCACGATCCATTACGGCCATTGCGGATAATATGCCTGTCTTCTCGGCTGCTAGTGATAGGTGGCCGTTGAGATCCCGCATGGCGTTCCGTATTACCGTCCTGAACCCATCGATTCCATATTCTGCTAACAGTCATTGGATCTCGACCGACGCGAGCAGCAATACTGCGATAAGATAAACCGCAATCCCGGTACGCTATAATTCGATCTTTATCAAAGTCAGAAACGTGCTGGTACGCATTTCTCCTTCTTACACGAGGCATCACAACAACTTTTCATCAGGCAACAACGTTCAAATGCAATTTATGTATAAGGAACCGGCTGAACAATTTCCTCATTTAAACACAATGTAGGTGTCGCTTCTGGCACATGTTTTGTCTGAATGAACTGAAAGAAAATTGCATATCACAGCACCTTCTTTTTTTTCGTATAAATTTCACGTCTGTAGCATGTCGCTTTCTTGGTGTAGCAATTTTAATGGCCAGTAGTGTAGAATCATTGGCATTATCCGAGAAGACTTGCTTTTTGATAAAAATGGATTAATAACTTTAAAGAAACGAAGACTGTGAAACGAAATTTATTAAAGTTCAATAAATTCATAGTTAATGGCAAAAAGCAGAAGGATGCAATATGAAATGATAAGACGTATATCTACAAAATAGTCAACACATCCAACCAAAATCAGTTTTGAGAATGAGGTACGAATTCTCTGTTATTCTCTATATAAACTTGTCATTGTTAAAAAACAATTGTCCCATGATTTATAAAAAGTAGAAAAATGGTTTTTGTATTTCTTCATTTGGATCAGATTTTATGTTCCTAGCAAAATAGTTTTGAGCAATAATTGAAAGTGGGAGAATTTTAAGAACCGACGCGCGTGATTAATTTCTATTATCAAAATATATTCACAAATGCCATGTTTGAAGTAGAAATGATTTAAAAATCATACTATGTAATTTGACATATATTTATGCAAAGTTTGTATTTTTATAGGTAAAGAATAAAAATAAAAATAAAATAAAAACTGAATTCACACCCCAACGTTTTTATAATGCAATTACCTCTAAACGCTGCATAGTTTAGCACACCATTAGAGATCATATGTTGAAATGTAAGGTTTTCACCTTACATTTCAACATATGATCGATTGATTCAACATATGATTGAACAAAGCAATATGGGTTTATTATAACAAAATAGGCAATTATTTTTAATTATTTAATCCTTTAATATGAGTTGGTTCATGCTTTATATTTCCTTATACAATGAGCTAAGAATAACATAAGTGTAATTGATTAAAGAAAATCGATATAACTGTGACGACATTTTTAAGACATTTCTTTGAACAATTTGAAAAATTGGATATATTTATCCCTTTAATTTACATGCTTTTATTATGCAAGAAATATAAACTAGAGCTTAAAGCAATTATCTTAGTGAGCATATCATTTCATTTCATTAATAATCAAGTTTTCATAAGCGATTGAATAAAAAGAAAAACCTTTTGTGCCAATGTTTATAAGAATTCTTGAAATGTTTTGATAGCTATAATAAAACAAAACTTTCTTATGAGAGAATTATGTAATCCTTAAACGCTTGAGATGAAATTCTTTCAATGCAGATTTCATGTGTAGATTTATGTGTCTGGGTAGATTTTTACATAAAAAAGTTCAAATACTTTTGTGAAAAATAAAAATTATTTTTCGTGCATAGAAAGCATTTTAAGTGCTCTGGAGATTTCTGAAAAAATATGAGTGTGCATTAATTTGTGCTTTCTTAAAAGAAAATTTAAAGTACCTGTATTTTAATATACAAAAATCAAAATTTTTCTATTTATGAAAAGACGTATTTTAAAAATTATTTTAAGCTTAACAGTTTGTATTAATTTAAGCAAATAGTTATCACAAAGCAGAGAAGATTAAAAAGTTAAAATATGAACTATTCCATATATATACTGTTACAGCCAAAAATATATTAATTAAAGCCAAACAGTGAATATAATAATAAATTTCTGTTTCTTTATTAGAAATAACACAGTACCATTGTATAAGATCAATTTTAATATCATGTAAAATGTCATAAAAATCGTTTTACAGAAAAAATCAATATTTATTTAAAACCATAGAAAACTGTGAATCTTATCGTAATTTTCCTTTTAATTGAGAATACAAAAATATTGAAGGAATTTATTCCTTGCCTTAGAAATGTTGAAATATTAAATTATATGAGCATATAGTCTCCAAATTGTTGACTTATTTTTTTGTAATAAATTAACCAATAATAAATGAAGTTTATTAAAAATAAAGGTGTAAGCAATATCTTTTCCAATTTTCAAATTTTGTTGGAAAAATAACTTGAATACACACAGAGTGTAAAACATAATGTACCGTGACTGATTTGTATTTTTTATTATTTACCACAAATGGAATTTTTTCATAATATTTGTCGAAATTTCAAAACAATCACAATAATCTCAATATTTACCAGCTGTTGTGACTTGTGAACTTTAATTCACAAACTGTTGTATATTGATAAATAAAGTGATGGAGAAATTTTAACACGCTAGTAAGTTTTTAGAAAAATATCACAGTTACCGTTTAATTCATACTTTTATATTTGAGTAAATTTTGAATAGTTATTCTTTTGTGCTTTTTTAAATTTATAAGTGGATACAATTTATAATTTGTCGGAAGATTACTGGGTTTTCCAAAATTTGATACAAATTTTATTAAAATATTTGAATATTAAATTTTATAAAAAATTGGCAGTTCGCGCGCGCGGCTTGTGCAAGATATTATAAATTTAATCGTGATTATTGATAATAGAATTTTTTTTAACATCTCAGCTTTATTTTTGAGATTTTATTCAATAATTTGTAGTTTATTCTGAAAATTGGTAGTACCAGTTCTTTTTCCTCAATTGGTTTTAGAGCTTTCATCTTAACTTACAACTTGCTCCTTTGAAATTTCCTTCCAGTAATTCTATTCTGTCTCTTTCAACCTTTTTTTAAATATTTCAACCAATGGAATGTCTTTTTTACTTATTCTATCGAGTTAAATTACATTCGCAGTACATGTTTCAAAATCTTTTTGTTCTTTGATAAATTCCATTTTCGCAGACCACTCCAAACTATTTTTAATATCTTTCTCTTTCAGATATTCAAAAGAACAGAATATTTCTTTCTAGGAATTATTGTTTTTAATTTAGAAAATACATTTCTTCAATTATTGCAATAAAATTTCTTGTTTTATTCATTGGTAAAGTGGTACTTAAATCTTCCTTTTAACTTTGTTGATTTGTGTGTTCCATTATGAATATGTTTTTTCCAAAGTGGTTAATATTACAATTTCAATTATTAATTATATATATATATATATATATATATATATATATATATATATATATATATATATATATATATATATATATATATATATAGACATACATAGACACACACATATATATATATATATATTTCAAATTTTAAGTAAATAAAAACATTAGTTTTGGTATCTCAATGTTTTCTTAAGTTTTTTCTCTATCTTTTATTTTTTATATTAATTTTGAAAACATATAAAGTAATTTATCATTCATGATGATTACATTTCGTGACTAAAAATGAAATATGAATCGGATATGATAATTAATTATGCAGTTTAGCAAATTCAGTGGCTTTGTTTTTTTTTTATGTAATTCATATACGTTAGCGCAAAAAATAAATTGCTAATAATCTTTTTAAAAAAGTCAATTATAATTTTTTTATTACAAATATTTTATAAGAATATTTTTTAACTTCTGTTAATGGATAGTGAAAACGATTTTCATTAAAAAATTTTCTAAAATAATATTAATTTAAAATTTTATTCTTTTCTGATGTATCTTAACTAATGACATAGAATAAGAGAAAATTACTGGCTTGCTAATAAAATAACTTACAGTAGAGAATTTCTCATCTTTAGTCATTTTAACAAGGACAATAAAGTTACTTTCCTATCACAACCACAGCTCATTATTTTGAAATTCCTGTAGGAGATTTAATAACGGAATAGTTAAAAAGTAACTATTATGATGAATATTAATAAAAATATTCAAATAATCTTTCAACTATTACCATAAATAATTTTAAAGTTTTTGCTTATAATTTCTTCCTTTATTTGGAAGATAAAAAATTATTTACCATATGGCTTTTTTCTAGCGAATATGTTTATGATCTCCAAATATCGCGAAATCCCAATTTCCAACTTCAGGGACCTGGCACCATATAAACAGATATCGTAAGTGCGGCCTGATGGACTGAATAGGGCGGTACTTTATGGTGTCACGTGGCCTTTGCGTATGCTGATGTAAACAAAAGAGCCGCAGAGGAAGAACTGTTGCTGCAATCATAATAATTTGTGATCGCGGACGGTCAAAGGTTGAAGCAGGAAATAGCATCTTCATTTCCGGAGTCATCTCGAGGCGTTTGATAAATCACGTCAGCTGCTGACACTCGAGTATTTCCAGACTTATAGCCATAACGGGCGAGGAAATTCAACCGGCGAACATTTTTTCAACGTCTGCGTATAATGCCGTGTTCATGTCAAATGTTGGACAAAATTGAAATTAATGTGAATGGAAGAGGATTTTTCCGTCACCACAGTAATAATTCTTACACCAAATTAGGTATTCCAATAAAGTATATTTATTATGTTGCAGGAAAATATTTCATTCTATATTTCTAATATGAGACATTTATTTATATTTCTGTATATTTTTCAAACACTGAAAACTAATGATATATTTTGTAACATTATCATATGTATATTTTGAGTTTTGAATTGTTTTAGTATGTGTGTTGATGATAAAATTCGAAACGTTTATTTAAATAAAATTTCGGTGAACATAAGTTGTAGTTTCATTTTTATACAATATTTTAGAAATGATCTCAATTTTGAAAGATATTTCGTTTCTAAATGTATTTTATCCCTAAATACAGTCAATAAAAATTGTTTATTAATAAATATTTAGTGTATTCAATTACTTCTTTTACATTCTAGGAATAGAGATCATTGGATTTAAATGCCATTTCCTTCTTGAAAATACTACTTTCTTTAATATTAGCTTGTTAAGTTTTACTTAAGCGTGTTTTATCTTTTTGTTTAATGAGCAATATTACGCTGGTTTCCAAAAATTAAGGAACAACATTTTTTTGCCCCTAATTTGAAAATTAATGAGATTTATAAAAAAAAAAAAAAAAAAAAAACTCACTGGAAAAGTCTATTTTTAGAAGAAAGAATAGTCACAAATTTAAGTGGTATAATATCATAGAAACTTAACAAAAAGGTATTTTAATAAGGAAAATGCCCACTCCTAGTTTGACTGCATTGGCAACATCAACTTTCCAAGGTGCTAATTAAGATGTCTGTTTCCTAAGTAGGAAGCAAAGACTAGACACGGAGTAAACCGATTTCTACGTCTCTTACAGACCTTAAAGGACTTAAAGCAGCAACTTGTCTGTATAGGCAGTCCCGCCACTGCTCTATGGGATTCAGGCCTGGAGATTGAGTAGACCATTTCATTTTCTTCAAACCAAAGACCCTAAGATATTCCTCAATAACTAAAGCTCGTGACCATTCATTAAAATGAAGTCATTGGTAACTACACCGGCTTATGAGTAGACATACAGATCAAGAATCTCATCTATTTATCTCAAATAAATTATTTTATCTCAATCAATCTATTTATCTCAGTCACAAAATTTCTCCCTGGAACCATGCAGGTCAATGTGATCATTATCCAAAACATTATTCTATCAAGGCGATAGCTGTGTTTCCCATTGTGTTGGATTGATGGTATCTAATGCTTTGTTTCCTCCAGATCAGCACGCATCGTGAATTGATCTTCTGTGTGAATCTGGACTCAATGTTGTTAATTACGCAAATAATACTATTTTTTTCCCCTGTTTTCTATATGTGTCTTGCAAACTAGGAACGAATTGTGGTGCTAAAACTTTTACCATCTCTTTTTTTAAATTCTTTCACGGCCTCATATTTTTTATCAGTTTCCTAAATCAAACGAGATATCAAGGCTTGATTTAAAAGTTTTCAGAACACTTGCCAACCATTATTTCCCACTTTAAGAACAGATGATTTATAACTTACAGAATGCATCAAAAGAATTTAATTACCACTTTTGAAAATATATTAATATTTTTCAATATGCAAAAAAGAATATTTTTTAGAATGCAAAAGAATGTAGCATGCTATTATAACTAGAAAATATCTCTTAGCTATAAGATTAATCATAGTCATTCAAAATCAAGAAAACAATATTAAATTTGTTCATTATTCCTAAAATTAATAATTAGTGTTTTAAAGTTCACAATGGAATTTGTTTATGTCATGGAAATCGAAACAACTTTCATTTTTAACTGTCACGGCTTCTTGGAGTTGTTTAACAATTTCTTGGGAGAATACGGAATATTATGCGCCTTTTTTCTAAATAATTAAAGTTTATTTTAAAATAATTAAAGATATTCCCAGTTTACATTGATAATTTTTCATATCTCTTAATATAGTAGATTTTGGTCTCGGTGACACTATAAAATTAAATAATATCCTTATAGATAACTTTTCTTTAATTGAAATGTACACCTGAGCTTATTATTTTCTTCTAATGAGACTAAGTGACCTATGCACGGACTGCAATTGTTAGGAAAAAAGGTTTTAAGTTCAATACTTGTTTTCGGATATAGATGTAGTGTGTTTGTTTATTGCATGCATAGACGTTGAAATGTATTATTTGAAAGGCATCGGAATTCCTTTAATACATGAATAAAGAAGATCCACAAGCTTTAATAATAAGCCTTACAGAAATTAACGAGTATGTCTACCAGGTATAATTAGTCTTCTAAGAAATTAATTAGTAGAGGATGTTACAATAGGCCTAATTTATTAAAGTATCCGCTTTATGAAGTCAATAAATTACGTTTTTCGTAAGCAATTTCAAAAGCTTAAATGCTTAGAATTTTCTGCCATCTTTTAATGGTGTTTTATCTATTTTAGTGATTTTTTTATCCCTTTTAATTAAAAAGAATATGCTTGTTTTCGAGAAGATATAAAAATATTTCAGTGCTAATTAAATGATGTAGCTACAAAAATAACTTTAAAGAATATATATGATATTGGGCATGTTATGTAACATTTATGAATCACTGAAAGGGAAAAAAATTTTACCAACTTTTTTAAAATTGTTCTTATATTTACAAGTACACAGAATACTTTCGTATCTAACAGTTTTATGCACAATTTATTTCGAAAAAGCCTTATCTGTAATAGATTATCATGAAAATCATTTATCTGTGTTTCAAAGAAATTTTATGCTTTAAAGCAATTTTAAAAGTACCAATTAAAGTAGATTTGAATGTTTGATCTGGTATTTTATATGAAAACATGTTTGGTTAACAGTTACATAAAAATAAAGGTGAATTTATAATCACTTAAGAATAAGAGACTTTTTAGAGTCAAGTTTCAAAATTGCGTTAGGGATGGAAAATCTAGAAGGCTTATATAATCTTATATATAATTTTTAAAAATGACACATTTTTTGGAAACTGAAGATGTGAAAAATATAGAAGGCAAAGGAAAGGAGAGGAAATTTTAAAGCTATAAAATGATCAACTGAAGAAGGAAATTTCAGAAAAAAGGGCTAAAGATTAAAAATTTCAATAAATAAATATTAATGTATTTTATGTTTATATATATATATATATATATATATATATATATATATATATATATATATATATATATATATAATGAAAATTTCAAATTCATTTATTTTTTCTATTTCATATTGTTTCATTTATTATAAAATATGTTTTGCAAATATTCTCAATGAAAGTAATGCAGTTAAATTCTTTATTTTTAATTTCTCATATTGATTCTAAAAGAAATAAATAATAAATTTTTATGAACTGTAATAAAATGTTAAGTATGAATATTTTTAATTACGGAAAGTCAACGCATGTTTTAAATGCAATTAAATTTTTTAATTCATCTTTAAAATGAAATTAAATGAAAAAAATTAAAACTATAATATCATAACAGGTCTATAAAAATTCTCTTTGTTAAGTTTTTACATTGAGTATCCAAAGAAAATAAAATCAAATGTTACTTGATAAATTTAGAAAGCATTATTGTCCCAGGAAAATAAGTTTTGTAGTATTAAAAGTAAGGTATCATTTACCTTTTATCACTTTTACCAAATTTTATCCAGCAACGATTTTTGAATATATTTTACTTGGTTTTACTTCATTTCATTAATAGTCAATTTGATTTCGTCACAAACCTTTCTATAAAACCTCTTCGTAATCCCTATTTTTGATTTAAAAGGAAAATTCGCATAAAATTTACAAATAATACTTTCTCAAAGTGCTATTGTAAAAATAGAAGTTAACCCAGTAATGTTTTAAGTATAAATGCAGCTTCTTCACTTACTGATGTAGGATAAAATATAAATTCTATAATTCTAGATAATAAGTTAAATGTAAAGTGTAATAACAGATGAAAGTTATAAGACTTTTGTCAATCACATCACTAAGCAATGAGAGAGCTTTTTTTTTTAGACATGATTTCATATTCCTGCTTTGCAAAACAAAACCTCGAGATTTCCTAAATTCATGCCTAAAGGTATGCACGCAGAAAGCTAAAACGTACTACTCATTATTCGTTTCTCAAAAGTAACGGGATTCGAACTTGGGGCACTCTGTTCTAAAGAATAAGTTTCAAACTACTTTTGGAATAGAATGTAATAAAGTCCCCCACTTTTTGGAAGTTAAAAAAACATATATTACTCGTATAACTAAAATCAGAAAAGTAGCAATAAGTAAAACAAATATTTGTGGTTATTGTGCATTTTGTATGTGCACATTTATGTATTTTTAAATCGATAAAATTGTAGTTTGCTTCAATGACAAAATGCAGTTTGCTTATAAATAAAAGAATACAAATCAATGATGAATAATCAAATGTAGATTTTTCCTAATGTGCTTTACAAATAAAAGTCAAATAGTTTAGATAAATGTGATAAGTTTTTAACTAGAATTTAATATCATTATACTATTAAAATAATTACAAATTTAAAAAATAAATAATGTATTAATTTGACATTTGAAAAATTAGGCAAATAATTTTTAAAATACTTCGAGCTTCATAAAACGGACACGATTGTATTAATGCAATCCTTTGACATAAATGTAAGGTTCAGTGAAGAGCATTAAATTCGAAGAGTTTCTTTGTGTGAATCAGACAACAGACCAGTCATTACGAATGAAAGAAAAAAATATCTCGAAAAAGTAAACTCAGGTAGACGTTCGAAATGACTACAGCTCAGTATCTACCTTGACAACTGAAATAATAAACACCGACTGAAACTCTTCTTTAAATATATTTTGGGGGAAATCAATATAAAACAAAAAAATGTCCCACTATTGGTGACCTCGAGTGAATAAACAGGATTAAATGCATGTTATACAGAAATTTCATTTCAGTTCGGAGAGAAAAAATAAAAAAGGCATTGCATAAATATAAAAGAACTTTATTCATTTATATTTGAAATTCTTTGTTCTTCCATATTTAAATCTGCGAAAAGAAAGAATGATTTTAATAAAATTTATGTTTTCAATTAAGTTATTGAAAGAAAGAATCAGTGATACGTGTAATTATGAACGAAGAGAAAAATCTATCTTTGGAATGATCGCATCAATAGCAGATCAATTTGAAAATCAATTTATCATATTAACGTGTACACATACTTTTGATTCTATTTTTATGAAGTTACGATACAAATGTGATCGACAGTTCTAGCTATTATAAACAAGGCTTAGGAATAATGTAATAATACAACTATTATAAAAATAAAATAATATATTGTATAAATTGAATTAGTAAATAGGAGAAAAATAAAAGACGTGCAAGAAAACTGAGAAGAAAAAAATGTAACAATATCTTTAATTTATGAAATAAAACAAAATAAAGAAAATATTTTCGCTTTTACTGTTGAATCGAAATGTAAACAAAAGAGGAGAAAATTTGCCTTCTTATATTAAATTTACATTATAGTTTGAAAAATAAATTAATTTGCAATATTGCATTTATATTTTATTGATTTATAAAAAAAATATGAATTCCGTAAGAATGATAATGTTTTTAATTTATTAAATAAAAAAGAATGGAAAATAATTCTTTATTATTTTTTTTCCAATGTCGGGGTATATCGGGATGTATTGTCCCCTTATACCCAAGGGACCGGCAAGAAATAGCGATCTCTTTGCCGCCGAGGCATTGCCCCGGGTGCACCACAGGGGGTAGGCCACCATCGCACCCTCACACATGCCATAGGGACCCGTTTATTATTATATTCAAATGTATAATAATACAAAATTATTCAAATATATTTAATACAAAATTTAGAAAAATCATCTAAAACAAAATTTGAAAAAACCATGTAAGAGATTCCATTTTATTTTTCATTCCCTTTATATTTATAGAATACTTTTGGGGCAAATTCAATAATACATATAATTGAAGCATGTCAAATTATTCATATGTATTCAATAAAATTATTAGTTATTACGAATGCTGTTTAGTTACATTTTTAATTGAGAAATGTATCTATTTTTTGAAAATTATTTTACGATTTAAATGCTTTACAACCACCTAAAACCAACGCGAAGCAATTACAGACTGAGAGGACAAGATTATTTCTAGGTATCGTCAGATTATGCTATTTTTTTTAATGCTGAAGCAACTCTGAAATTGGAACTTGTAAATGTCTTTTTTAAACATGTCTTAAATCAATTATTTAATTTATGAAAAAATTTTATGTGAAATAAAAACGTGATAAAAACATTCATTTCGTTTTATGATTTAACCAATATCTTTAAAATCGATCCTTATTTTTGCTTATAACCTATAAATAGGCATATAGGATTAAATAATTTTTTGACATTTTGCTTTTCATAAATTTCCTAGTAAAATATAATCTCATAAAGTAACACTTTAGATAAGAAAGTGAGAATGAAATATATGGAGAACAAATAAATGAAAATGAATTAAAGCACTTTTTAAAATTAATCTTTTTAAGTTTGATAATAACTGTCAGCGGTGATGCTTTATATGCATGTATTTCAAGAAAAGGCATAATTATGTCTGTTAATTGCCTACTTGATGAAATCGTAATTGTATTCAAGAAGAAACTTCATTTTAATATGACTGAAACTCTTTCAAGGACATTTGTCTATCCTTAAGAAGAGCTGAAAGTTGATTTTAAAGTTTTCTGTAATCAACTAAAATAATAGAAAGCCTTTATTAGCTCTGAAAATTTTTGAGCAAAAAAAGTAACTATTTATTCGACATAAATAGGAATTATTCTTTTTTAATGCATTTATTATGTTATTTTTTTAATGTATTTATCAATAACTATTCTAAAAAATTCTAACTTTTTTGCTCATTCTTAGGGAGGTAAAATAAATTTTTTTTAAATAATTAAAATAGTCAACATCAAAATAATGTCATAACTAATTTAACAGAATTTATATTATTTTTACAAGCCTTTATTTGTGGAGGATAATGTTTCTAAATTAATACTTATGATAAAAAACGTTAAAGAAATGCAGCAAAATTTATTTTTCAGACAATGATAATATAATCAAACAACTAGGGATTTACTGCAACGATAGAATATAGAATAATAAATATTAATTATATATTAACTTTGCAAACATTTGTATTAATTAAAACCATTTTTTTATTTATATTATGCAGTGAAGCATTAAAAATATCATATTTTTTATATCAATTCTGTAATGCTTCAATTCATAAATTGAAAGGAACTTAAGTATTTAATTGAAGAATTTTAGAAATAACTTGAACTTATAAGTAATAAAAATACATAAAAAATTTTAGCAAAGAAATAATTAGTGAACTTTAACACAATATTTTTTGTTGTATTTATATTTTTAAGTAACACACACGTTTTAAGTATTTAATTTTTAAGCTTTTTATTTCTGCGATTTTAGAAAGGTCATGTGCT
The DNA here is from genome assembly GCA_030067965.1 of Latrodectus elegans. Classification (NCBI taxonomy): domain Eukaryota; kingdom Metazoa; phylum Arthropoda; class Arachnida; order Araneae; family Theridiidae; genus Latrodectus; species Latrodectus elegans. Next base: position 27,008,911 of record CM057810.1, on the reverse strand, counting down.
CAGATATTGATTTAAAAGAAAAATGAAATCTTACGTGCTTAAATTATAAAATGTATACTTTAATCTTAATTAAAAAACAGCTTAGTACATTTTCTATGAAGGAATTATTATCTTTATTAATTAATTATTCAGAAAATTATTGTCTTCATTTTTAAACAAATAAAACGAAAAAAAATAATATAAACTGCATTATTTAATTGTATAAATTTTTATGAAAAAAAATTATACATTTTAAATAAATTGTTAATTATAGAACAATTAATATATTTAAATAATTATGTTAAAAATTAAATCATTTTAACTCCCAACTAGACATGTTTTTGAATAGAAAATATAAACTTTTTCAGATACCTTACCAGTAAATAATGAAAAATAATTATTTTTTTTTATATAAAAACGAAATATTTAAAACAACAAACTATACAAAAATTTTGCATATCGAAAGAAAGAAATTGCTTCTTAAATTTCTTTTAAAATTAAATGTTGCATTCAAAAATGTATATATGAATTTTTGATAAATTAATATTCTAATAAAGTATTTGAATTCATATTACTAGTTAATAGAAGTTTCTTCCAAGGGATTTTTTGAGAGGATTATTATAATGTAAATTAATAAACTTGTTTCACATGAGTTAATGAATTAAAATTCTTTTGATATAATACATTTACACAATATAAATATTTGTGTTTAGTATAAAACTTTCTTATTAAGTACAATTTTTTAATAGTAAATGATTAAATATGTGTATATTTATGTACTTATTTTTCTATCTGTCCCAATATATATATATATATATATATATATATATATATATATATATATATATATATATATATATATATATATATATATATATATATATATATATATATATATATATATATAGCTATGCAAATAAAATACCCTTTTATCTCTCTTTATCTGCTTTTGCTCTCGTTAGATTTCCTGCAGTATATATTAATTGGTATTGCATTTTCTGATTTTGTTTGCTGAATTTTACATGCTATTTTTATTGTTTTAAAATATATTCATTGCTTTATATATATATATATATATATATATATATATATATATATATATATATATATATATATATATATATATATATATATATATATATATATATATATATATATATATATACTGCATTAAAACTTTAAGAATAAAAAGGTACGTGTTTCTTTCATCGCACTTCTTAAAATTCCAACCAGTGCATAACCGCCACAACAGAAAAAAATATGCAGTATATCGGAATCGGATCGTTACTTTCCATATTCCCATAGTGCTATTTGTATTTAAGTATATGATATCTGCTATTTGTTTTTCAACTTTTAAAGGTTATTGATTTCGCCCACTGCATCAAATGTGTTTTCGATTTTCTCAATACAAATTCATTTGTAAAAGCTGCGGAAATGTAAATGAAAATAATACCAACTTCATTGTTTAATTACTTAATAATATAAAGAAATTTCATGTGTTCCACAGATGAGTTCTAATCACTTAATCAAAAACAATTGAGCTCATTTATAAGCATGCTTTTTAAACAGAACATTAATTCTTGAATTATGTATAACTTAAAAAAACCAAGCTCCTGCTTATATTTACTACGATTGTAACTTCCACAGTGGCAAAAAATATTTACTTTCATGATGTTTTTTACGACCTAAAGTAGATAACAGGTAGGAATTTTTATTTTTCTTACGTCACCTGATCATTAAACACTTTTCAGTTTCCTCATAAATCAATAAATTTTTGATAGAAATTTTTTTGTGTATATTATTCTTTCAAAAATATTTTGACAACAATTATGACATTATAACATTTATGGAGATGATAAGTCAAAAATATATGGCGTTTTCTTTTTCCTTTTTTTCAACTGAAACTACTTAAACTGATAGTGGTGATCATGATTTTTATTACAACTTTTAGGAGTTTTATATTTCGTGAAATGTATCTTATTTTAATAAGGATAATTAACTGAAACATGTCCATTTATTGATAAAACTAATGAATGTTAATATAAATATACAAAATACCGATGTGTTCATATAAAAACTTTACATTTTTTTTCGGGTAGAGTAATTAGAATGTATGTAGGTTCTATTTAACGTTACAATCCATTCAGATGTAGTATTTAAGAGATTAATGTAGATGCAATTCTCAAAATATGTAACAGTACAATGCATAATCAATAGTATCTATATTAATACCATTGAATTTCAATCTTATGTTTCGTATTTAAATTTATTTTTTGAGAAGATTTCATATTCAAATTGTGTGTGGTTCTTTTGTGTACGATGTCAAGCATTCTTTTCATTCATATTTTATTGCTATATTTTTTTTCTACTTTAATTCAGTTATTGATTTACTTTCCTTGATAATTATTTCTTATATATATTAAAGATTTTTTGTATAGTATATGTTTGAGAGCCCCCCCCCCACATTGTTTAAAATATGAAATATATAGTCTAGATAACCTAAAAATAATTGAATATGCTTAGTGAGTTTTCAATGACTGCCTTAGCTTAGAATATTAATGTAATGAATAAAATTAAAATAATAATTTTTTGATACATTTCTATGAATAACTATGCTACGTTTTCTGCATTAGACAAAGACGTTGATGAGCACATGTGTAAGTTGTTTAAATAAGATATTTCTTGAAATATCTTATTTAAACAAGGATAATTAATTTTAGTGTATAACTCATCAATAAAATTATATTCAATATTTTTTAACATGCAATTACAAATAAATTATTCAATATTTTTAAAATTAGCAATTAATGATAAGGAAAGAAATCTGTTTTTAATAATTATATTTTTATTTCAGCAAAAATGTCCTTATTACGATGTAATTTCCATTACAAATAGATTTAGTTATGTTTATTTGTAAGAGAAAATGATTTTTTTTCTCTCAGACTTCACGAAATGTAATGATATTTATTAGAAGGATTTTTCATTTTCTAAACCAATTGTGATAAATACAGTGTTATCACTCAAACCGCTACGACTAATTGATAACTATTTATTTATTTAGATCATGATATGAAAAATTTTAAAATGTATTTGAAAGTATTTGAAAAATCTAAATCTTTACATTAATTTAATATATATTTTATAATAAATATTTTACCAGTGAAAAATCTTTAAGCAAAAAAACGCCAACTTATGAAAATGCAAAATTATACGAGTATTTTTAGAATAAAAAGTAAATTAATTTAATTAACTGACACCTTTTCAGCTAACTTTTATTTGAAAAATTTATAAAGTTAGTTAAAGAGTAACAGAATGAATTAGTTTGATACTCCTTTTTCGCGAAAGAATGTTAATATAATATTTTATTTTAATATTTAAATTACTTGGGTATTTTCCATTGTACCCCCACTTTTGATCCAAAAGAAACAACATGTATTTTATGGCGAAGCGAAAATAATCTAACGCAGATTTTATGGTATACGATGATTTTACGGGCAAGAAAATTTTTCCGATTAAAAGAAGCATTATGGTTCCAAATCATCAAGGGCAAAAAACAAATAAATCCAGCAAAATTTAATTTTGTATCATTGAAAAAAGGTACTATTACATTATAATTTCGCAGTCGATCACCAATGCAATTGCTGAACAGTTTCCGCAAGAAATAAACATCGGCGTTTAAATGAGTTTTATCAATAGGTGATAGTTGTTTAGTTTATATATAAAATGTAAATAAAATGTTTGTATTGTTTTTTAGCATTTCTGAAAATGTAAACATTTTTAAACAATACATGATGCAAATGGAATATTTATGACAATAATTTAAGATTGTTTTTTTCTTTCCCGTTACGATCATTAACATAAGTGGGGTTATAATAGAAACGTACCATTATTATTTCTTCAAATAAGTATTTCATACTTTTTTCCATTATTTTTTATTATTATTTCAGTAATGGAAAGTGCTTTATTTTTCAAATGAATGCAATATTAAAAATATTTAATAGCAATATCTAATTTGCATTTTATATGTTTTAATGCTATTTAATGGATGCGCAGTTTTATGCAAGAAGATTAAAATAATTATTTGAAATAATAACCTTAGAAATGTAAATTTCACCATTGTGAAAAATTGAATAACTAAGAAAAAAAATTCAAAACACTACTTCTAGAGATGTCAAACATTTATCCAAGAATACAGTACATACAATTAGGTGAAATTATAAAATAATATTAAGACATAAAATATATTCAATAGTATTACCAAATTTTTACGACACTTATATAACAATACAAAATAGATGTTTGTACTTGAAGAGTAGTGGTGATACAGACACCAATAGCGAAAATATTTGCAAACTAAATGCTACAAAATATTGCCAGATTTATCATACTTTCTAATATAAATAAATAAGTTGGAATAATTAATAGATTTTATCTCATAAACTTTTAACTTATAATTTTTATATCTTACTATTCATTACATGGAGAAGGTAGTAGTGGTGATGCATCCAAAATTACTAGATATCTGATCATTATCAGTTTATTTTTAGTGACAAATTTAATACAGACAAAGATTATAATCAAATGTACTTAATATGTAGAGAATAATGCTATAGTATTTTATTAAGTATATTAAACAGTTAAAAAAACTAGAATATGAAAATTTTTTAAAGGAAATTTAACCTTTTCTACTTTATCTTGGAGATACATCAGTAAATATACAAAAATGATACATTTTTAGATATCGATATATACTTAAAGCTATTATACTATCTAAGATTCAAAGAGGTAGATTTATGTAATTATCACTTTGATGATTACTTCAATAGTTAAGGAGTCTAAACGTTAAAAATGCGTTAAATAGTAAATTCAAGTCAAATAAGTATTCGAGAGTATCAAATAATCGAAACAAGACCAAGCTAAAACTATTGCCTATAATGTGGACTAACTAAAGGCATTACTGTGTATTATTTTTAAGTTATTAAAGTAATACCATAATAAAATATTTAATTCCAAATGACATCACTATACAATATGTTGTGTCGTTGCGGCTGTTGCACTAGTATGCTTTCCTGTACCTAGCCCTGAGACCTGCTTTACCAGTTACATAGAAGCAGCCTGGAGGAGTCTTCGTGATTTTGAAGCAGGGACAAAGCACAAGACCTCCAATACTTGACCTGCTACACCCAGAGGTACCACTTCACTTGGAATACATTGCGACCACACCCAGTTTTAATGTGTCCCAGTTACTATTAGCAAACATGACAGATCTTCGATTAAGATAGGATTCAAACTCACTACCTTCCCTAACCATCCTGGTCACTGTGACCCTATAATGAGCCGTGGTAAATTAGTGATTATGGCATCGGTATTCAATTTGGAAGGGCTGGGTTCGATTCACTACGCCACCAAAGATCCACTGAGTACATGCGATATACGTGATCGTTAAATCTGTGAAATCGAAAGCCCTGTGGTCAGTCGTTGAGTAGTTATCATGGGGAAAATTTTCTCCCTTTCCAGATCATAGACAAAACTGAGGTAGTGGATCCTCTGGTGGAGCCATCTATCGAAGGAACCTCAGAGAAAAGTCGTACTTTCACCTTTCTGTTGCTCTGATTAAGCGAAAGACACACCCTTATGACATGATTTCGCATAACCGTCAGGTAAAGAGCTTGGCTTGTCCAAGTGTCATAAGTAAGAATACAAAAAAAAAAAAAAAAAAAAAAACCATATGTTGGTAATAATTTCCACCATGATTACTTTTTATTCATATCTTCGTTACGCTTCATTTGAAAGATAATGTTTGTATGTTCTAATTTGAAGTCTTCATATATATATATATATTTTAATCAAAAGATATTTCCATAAAACTATTTTTTTTATATACAAAACTGTTATCTTTATACATTATGATATTCTGTAACGCTTTTAAGCATAAATACTTTTAAAACTAACACATTTTTTGTGATATTCCCTAGAAAAAGCTAAATTTTTTGCAATTTAAAAATGAAAACTAATATGAATTAATTCTTAATTTTTAAGAAATTGCATGAAATGTATTCTCACTCGATGTAGCAATTAGCTGTATTTATTAATATTACTCAGATTAGGTAAATTAATTTTCGATAAGTAGGTGATTATTTCTACTAAAATTATTAGTTTTGCAATTAATAGTGTATAATCAATTTCTTGGAATGTCTTGAGTATTTATTGCTTAGAGTAAGTATATTTGCTCTTACCTTAAGCAATCAATCATTAAGAATACTTAATTAAGATATCAGGAAGATGACTTTTCCAATTTATGAAAAGTTAAAATGAAAATCCTCATGGCAATTTCTAAAAATATATTAGCTTTTCAATTGAAAAAAGAAATCTGAAAACGAAGAAGTTATTAATAGTTTAAAAACAAAATCAAAAGTTTTGCAATACTAATAATTATGTTATAAACCAAACATCACATGATATATAAATATTATTTTTTTCGTTATATGTCCATAAAAACGATATCAGATTTATTTACTGATGCAATAATGTCACATATTAGTTGGAAGTTTCAGATATTGTGAGCAACACTTCAATAAATTTTCCTATCTCTTACGGTGAATGATTCACTAATAGCAAAAAGAATGGGAGGTTGGGAAATAAATGTTTCATCCGTCAAATTTCTTATAGGAAATAAAAATCGCATCTTCAATATGAAGAAGCAAGAAAATATTGCATTTAATTTCTATGGCAAAAAAGAAATATTATGATGACGAATTTGATTGCATATTATTTTATCAAAAATAAATTAATTTTAAAACTTTATCTCATTTTAAATGTTTTATCAAATATAAAAATGAAACTTTCTAACTTTATATATCATAGTAGTTAACGCATTTTAATTTAAATTTAGGGCAAATCATTGAATTCGGCAGTTTTATAAATAAATAATGAACTATCTACATGTCTGATTTTAAAATAGATATTAAATGTTAAAGACCATCAGTCCTTTTGCCATTGCATTTTGTACGACATTTAAATTTCATTGGTCAATTAAATGACCACCTGGGCATTCACGGATGTGGCATTATTTGTGCATCACCTCCCCAGAAAAAAATGTGTCATCCATTGTTGTGGATTGTCTTGATTTCTCATCTATTGAATGCACACTCACACTTAGACAGAATGGTTTAGGTGCTGATCAGCACTAAATTTCCCTCGCTCGTGTAGAGTATTGTTTTCAAGGTGTTTCCTAAAAATCTTTAGTGTTCTTTTCTGCAGATCATTTGTGATCCTTTTAATATTTGGAAACAAATTAACACATTGTTTTACCGAAAATTTTATCATAACTTTTCTGAGTATAGAGGATACCGAAAATATGAATGCAGCACCCATATTTCATTGTTCAGTACAGAAAATATAGAATACTGAAACATTTTACAGAACAAGCATCGATCACCTATAAAAGCATTAAAATTTAAACAAATTGAGACATAAATTTCAAACATAAAAATTTAATTATCGAAAATATCAAACCATCTAAAAAGTAAGTTTCCTTAAACAGATCAGAATTATCGAAATTGTCATTTAGAGGTAATGTTTAAGAGTTATATGATGAGTAGTTGAACAGCATAAAAAACTTTTATTGTACAGTTAAATAAGAAATATGAAGCCCAGTGGTTTAGTAGTAACACCTAGCGCTCCCAAGGCATATGCCCCAGGTTCAATCGTCAGACTGAACAAGGTCGAATTAGCTTTCTTATCCTTCAGAGGATCAATAAACTGACTACCAAGCATGCTTGGGAACTAAACACTGGGAGTTTTGAATATAGCTGACTACGTAACCGAAATATAGGCTTCGCACCTTAGGGCCCTGTGTTTAGAAAACAATTATAGGCACTGGAAGCATTGGCCCACATATGGGCTATTCAAGTCACAATATATATATATATATATATATATATATATATATATATATATATATATATATATATATATATATATATATATATATAATTGAATTCTATAACTTTATTTACTAATTTTTAATGAAAAACATGATTTTAATTTAAGACAGGCCATCAAACGTTTTAAAATTTACGAAATCTTTAACGTGTCATAATTATTCATTATTCATTTGATATAGATGCTCTCGAAAACACTCTGTTAACATTTTTATGTTCAAATTTAATTAAAAGTTGTTTTTAAGTATCATTTCAACGTAGATACATTTGCAGTATTTTGAAGTTGTGAATTCCATTAAACATGTCTCTCAGAGTGCTTTTCCATTTATTTTTGAAATCTTTTTGTCTATCGTTATATGTAAGAGGATAGTGAAAAGAGATAGAGTAAGATGGTATCCGCGGTTAACTTTAACTTATAGATTAGTTAGAGTTTAATACTAACGTGTATTAGGGGCTATTAAACTTTTCTGCCTAAAAGATTATTTCACTGTTGCAGCAATTTGATTTTGTGTGCGTGTGTACCTAAAAAAATAACATGTATTTATATTATAAACATAGCCTTATATGTTAATTTATTAAAATCATATGAAACTTTTATGTTCGGAATCAAAATTTAGATGAATAAAGAAACTAATTTTTTCTAAATAACAATTAATTCAGTGATGTAAATACTTTTAGATGCTTGGCAGTACATTAGGGGAATTTAAAAAAATGTGTGGGTTTCTAAGGAAAAAAAATAGCAACAAGAAATTTATAAGAAAAAAATTAAGCAATTAGAATAGAAGAAAACTTCTTATAATGTAGTTTTTATTTTCTTCACTTTTGTCAATTTAGAAATATTTGATGAAAGAATTTCAAGTAATATATTTTTCTTAGTATAACTTCTCCACTAAGAGAAGAAACAATGTAGATGTTTACTTTTTAGAGCAAATATTTTAACTTTAAACCGAACAACGTAGATGACAGATGAGAAAGTACAAACAAAGCTATAAAATATAATTATTTCCAAGTCATAAATTACTACACACTTTCAGGAACATATTCCTTTTGGAAATTAGGTAAACAAATCTTACTGGATTGCACAGAGAGATTGAAATTAACCACTCTCTAAATCTTTTAAATTTAATTCACAAAGACAACAGCTACTGCATTTCTTTGTAGAAGTTGATTAAAACTTCTATCGAAAGTGCAAACATTCGCCAAATTCTATAAATATTTTAATTACAAATTTTGGAGAAGAGCCAAGTGCAGTCATTTGAAGAAGAGTACTCTTCCATTTATTTCCAATTTCAAATGACATTAGATTTTTTATTAAGCTACATTAATTGAATGATATTGCTTTTTAGTTGAAATTGTATTTCAAAAATCAAAGAAATCGTTCTTATCAATTATGTAGGCACAAATTCTCTATAGAAAAATACTTTGAAATGAAAAATTATTTCGTATTCACATTTGTTTCTAGTAAATATATTTTGATTTTCAAGAAAGTTTCTAGCTTCTTTCTATATACTTATAGCATTAAATACTCACTTCATTATTTCATTATATAAGCTAAATACTCCTTTTTTTCACGCAGCAAATTTTTAAAAATAAAGACTTATTTTGATAATATAAATAAGCAAAACATTAATATTCCTTATCCATGTCGTGAATTCATAAATGTGAATAAAAGAAAGTATACAGATTTATTTACTAAAATAATAATCATTACTAAAAAAAAATAATTATTTTTTTTATTTTTCGAATTGAGATTGCAGAAAATATTTTACAAAGTATATAGCTAATTATTTTTTACCTTCCCCTTATACTTAATTTAAAATAATCATAAATAATAAAAATAAAAATTTGAAAATTTAGAAACTTTGAGTATGAGTTACAAATTTGCTATCTTAAATAAATTTTTTTGCCGTTCAAGCTTTTGAAGCTAATGATTTAACACACAATTGCAAAATATTTCACAATATACAAATCACGCGATGAGGATTTAATTCATCTGAAAGATTTAATGGATTTGTGAATATAACTGTCATGCATAACATAATCAGACTTACAAGTAAAATTTCTTTAAATAATTTCACAGCACTAATTAGCACTTTTTTTATGTAATTTTAGACTACATTCATTAATATAAATTTTTAATAATTTCAAAAATTCTTTAAAACTAAAATTTGCTTTATTTTGCAACCTATTAATTATGCAAATAAATAAATTAAAATCGATAATATAATTGGGTACATTTCAATTTGAAACAGATTTTGAAGAATATGTAGAAAGTATTAAAAAGTATAAGTAATTTAATGTTATAACGTTTGTTAGGTTCTGTAATATATAACATACTATCTTTTATTTAAAGGAAAACAACAACTGTGTGATAATTTTAAATGATGAAAAGGCATACTTTTCTGTAAAAGATGAAATTGTGCAATTCTTGATGAAAAACAACTTTTTCCAATTATATTGGCAAGTAGGCAAATTTTTGCAAAGCTTGATATGAAAAGTAAGTTACATGGAACATATTTTTGGTTTATTAGTGTTATGAAAATTTTATCTATAAGAAGTGAAATTTTCCAATGAGTTTCTAAAAGTAACAAAAGTGAAATCTTATTTTTATACATTAATGATTTTTTAATCAAATTTTATCTAGAAAAAATGCGCAAGATATTTTCTACTTCATAATTGAAAAAAGAATTCGTTTCTTATTTAAAGAAAATATACATTTATTTCAAATATGTGTATATTATCTTTAAACATTATGAAAAACTAAATGTTTTTGTACTAAATACTTTTACATTTTTAAAATTTTGAATAAAAATATTATATTCTATAAATTAATAAAGAAGATAATGTTTTAAAATAAAAGTTAAACTGAATTTTTTTATGATGTTTGTACTTCAAAATTCATTGAAACAGAAAATTAATATTTTTTTAAAAATAACTTAGTAGAGCAGTTAGACATAAAATAAATTAAATTAAATGGAAATTTAAAGCATTGAAATGAAAGAAAAAAACAATGATGGAAATATAAAAACCTGCCAGTTAGTTTCAGTTTTGAAACAATATTTAAGCATTGTTGAAACAATATTTTTTACGACATGCAAAAAAAAAAGAATTCATATTTTTTAAAAAGTTTATATTTATTTCACTATGATCATAAATTATTTCAAAATAAACTTTCTTTATCTAACATTCTCATGAAATAATCACTGTTAAGAAAGTTTTCCGAAAAACTAAGAAAACGAATGTTTTCTTGCAATTTATAAAAATGTAGAATGATTTTGATATTAAGTTATACAATTTACTTAAATAAGTAGTTTTATTCATTAATGGTTTCTTTTTATTTCATATTCAAAGCAATTTTTCTACAAGCATAATTTTCTTTAAAATTAAGAGAGAAACTGTTAAAAAATTATTAAAATTTATTGCATATTTTAAAAAGATATAATCAGTTTTAAAAGCTGTCGAAAGTATAATAATTATCTACATTATGTTTACCGTGATTTTAAAATAAGTATCTTTTAAAGATAGTTTCGAAACTTTTAACATTACTTCATGTCTCAAAAATTTACTTAGCAAATTCCATAAATTAACTTGTTAAAATTATAATCCTAATTATTTGTTCTAATTGCAAATATTCTGAAAATTTGATTTAAATGAATATTAATATACTTGCATATTTGAATGATGTCAAAAATTCTAAATAGAAGAAAAATAATGTATTTCTTGGCCTCTTTTATGTGAAGTATGTAATTTCGTTGACACAGAAGTGCATAGATACAACTGCTTATATTAAATTAAAAAATGCTATATGCAACCATAGAGACATATTTTAACTGTATTCTTAACCACAAAACAATTTTTTAAATCTAAAATTTCAAATCTATTTTAAATCAATTAAATAATTGGTGAGAATATAAGAAATTCACATTAATTCTTTAAGAAAACTGTGGGTCGTGGTAACTAGTGGTCAGGGCATCGGTCTTACGTATAGAAGGATGGGGTTCGATTCCCAATGCTGCCAAAGACCCATCGAGTATATACGCGATATACGTGTTTGTAAAATCTGTGAAATCAAAAGTTCTGTGGTCGGTCATTGAGCAGCTACCATGGGTGTAATAGTCTGGAGAAAATTTCCTCTTCCTCCAGATAAATGTCAAAGTTGAGGGAGTGGATATCCTTGTGGTGCCATCTATTGGAGAAGGCTTAGAGCAAAGTCACACTTTCACCTTCTTCGTGCTCTAATTAAACAAAAGACGCACCCTTCTGACTTAATTTCGCATAACCATCGGCTAGCGAGTTTCTCTTTTCCAAATGTCATAAATAACAACAATAACAATATAATTTTTAAGAAAATATATAAGATATTGGAAAGAAACTATTTTATAATATATAACACAAGGAAGAAAAATTTATCTATCCTTCATAGAAAATATCCAAATACACATCAATTATAAAAAGCGCTAAATTTCAAAAATTACTATAAAATTTTTCTAGATGGTAGAATATGGGCTTAAATAAAATACTTTTTTAAGGAAAGTATGAAAATTATATCTATTCTATAAAATAGTAACTTAAAAATTTTCTGTTATTTTGAGAAAACATGTATTTAAAAAATTATTTGAAATTTAAGATAGCTTTTTTTTTAATGATGTAATGATTGGTTTTTCCCTTTTGTAACTTTCTTTTCCTTCTATGACTCCTGTCTGATCTTTCTACCATAACTCTTTCATAAAAGTAGGAAAAAAAAAAAAAAAAACTGAGATTTTGCACATACTAAAAAAAGGAGAAACTCAAATTATAACCAAGGAATAAAAACGTAAGTAAAACAGGAAAATTATAGTAATTTATAAGTGATTGTAGAAAGTAAAGTGTTATTCGTGGATATTATCAAAAGCATTTAAACACGACGCATTCTTTCACAATCAGATTTATAACACTGGCACTTAATATAATTCAAGGCATCTCAGAGGAAATATAACCGTGTATTACTATTGATTTAAATCGAATAATACGTTAGCTCCAAAATTGAAAATCTATACATGACTTCCATATTTATACTGAAGTGCAGGTGTAATATACAATACAAACCAAGGGAAGCAATGCCACACAAAACAATCAGCACATTTCCCAGAAGTTACAAAATAAAAGACAGAGAAGAAAAAGTTGTCTATGCTCGGCAAATTTGATCTGGTTATAGATACATTTTTTATGCAAAAGTTTTTCCACTTATGTGAACAATCACATGTAAAACAATATTTGATAACCATGTAATGTGTTTATTTAATTTATGAATAGAGGATTAAGATTTTTACTTATGAATATATGAGATAAAATTGAACGCTTTTTCTTACAATTATAAATACTACATTTAGAATAAACCAAATGAATTAATGTACTTAAAATTAATAAACACCTAAATTTATTAGCATAAGGTCAGAAAATATTGAGCAATTGAAAAAAAATTACGAAACATTAGATTTAATGTTTTTCCTGCCCAAAATTTATTTACAAATTTTCTTTCCTTTCTCAAACAAAGGATTATCAAATATTGCTCTGATTATTTTTTACCTAAATAAATAATATGAATTAACCAAATAATTAAATTTTTAAATTACTGACACATTTATAAGCTGAACTAATTAAATTTGGACGAAAATTTATATGTATATATATATATATATATATATATATATATATATATATATATATATATATATATATATATATATATATATATATATATATATATATGTATATATATATATATATATATATATATATATATATATATATATATATATATATATATATATATATATATATATATATATATATATATATATAATTAAACTATATTAAAGAATTACAGAAATACTTGATAATCATTTTTTGAAGCAAAGAAAAAAGTATTTTCAAAGGAATAAAAAATATGGCGGCCATGAAACGTAAGTCTCGCATTCTATCTTAAATGAATATCCTAGGATTATTATGATAACCGATCTTATCTTAAAAGTTTGTGAACTATGCATTAAAGATGGTTAATTTGTTCCTTCATGGTTGATTGTTTGCTATGATTAATCTGAGTGGGACAAGTAGATTGAAATGGATTCAATGTCACTATAAGTACTTACATTTGGAGCGAGGATTAAAATAAGGAACCATTGAAATGACGATTACAAAGAACTGACCATTTTCTATAAATATGAAATGAATACAAAATTTAGTTAATTTATTTAAAAATATTCGTTTATCTTATTTTGCAAGTTTACTCCTGGAACGCAGCAGAACAAGGGCAATGAACTTCCACTCTTCTTCCTAAAATATCTACCAATTATATTACTTTTCATCAATGTATTAATTATTTCATTTTTGTCAACAGTCCACTCACCTCATATTATAAACTAATTGGTAAAAGTGAAACCTCCATATGTTAATGTATTAATGAAGGTTCACCAATACACTACATCTTTGATTGCCCCATTACAACCAACAATCACATAAAATCTCCATGAGACATCCTGCTTATCCAACATCTCCAACTTTGCACCCTACATAGACTATCTTCACCTCGCATAATCAATATAATAAAGACCTTCATGGACATAGACTTGAACGCGTGCCAACCGACGCCATATTTTCATTCACGATCTGATGACAAAACAGACTCCATCCCACGTCTTTTCTTTAAATTCTTTTATTTTCCAGTTGAGGAGGAAGTGGCATATGCTCACTGTATATATTCTTGGTACAAACCAAGCATTTTCTTTATAGGTCGACTAAATTGTTCACACTCAACAACGAATCTTCATATTATAAGAAATAATCTCATCAAAATTTGATACGTTCTCTGATTGGAAAGTAGCTAGAGTTGATCTATCAATTTATCACGATAGTAGATACATGTATTTTATGAGAGTCTTATTCATGGATGGGAAAAAGTTGCAGAATCTATTAGTCACGAGACCAGAGCCTCTCACCTTTTTAAGAAATCTTTTCAAGAGTAAAAAGCAGGATTAAAACCACATAGATTGTCCCTGCAAAACACCAATGGTATCAGTGTTCTCGTCCGCGAGATTTACTGACTGACTGCTTTAAAAGATAGGAACAAACTATAGTCGCCTGGTTTCGAAGTGGTCACCTCAGATCATTAAATTTTTTGAGGGCTTCAAATTTTTCAGACCAGTTCCAGTTGATTTGCTGAATAAGCTATGCCAAAATTCATCCTTGAGTCTGGGCTTGGGGCTATCCAAGCAAGATTATTTATTTAATTTGTAAATGAGCAAGACTTCGCTTGAGGCTATCCAAGAAAGATTTATACGAATTTCTTTGATGATGCTAGATTTTTCTGGGGTGTTTAACGTTATGGACCTGATGTAACATTGCTGGCTAAAGGGGACATGCAACAAAACAACATTTTGTGAAAGTGACAAGTGCTGTTGCATGAATGTTTCACGTGGTTTACATGAAGCTTTAAAGATGATTCTTCTATTTTTCTAGGCTCAATAAACAAATATTCAATAAAAAATAAAAATTTGTTCTTAAAATTAAGCTGTTTACTAATGTAGCATAAAACATAGTGTTTTAATACAATATTCAACGTTATAATATATTTTTTAAACATTCATGTTTGCGATTTCATGAAAGTGTATACTAATATACTATTAGAAATGAGAATGTTTAAAATATTATTATTATTTAAGAAAATATCTTAAGTTTATACTTTGTAGATTACAATAGTTATAATGTGCTAAAATTAAAGGATTTATTTTAAATCTGTATTTATTAAAATTTATTTTATTTGAAAAGGAGTTTATTTAAGTACTACATAGAAATTTAGCTTCTGCACAATTAGTTTATTAATTCATTATAATGGAGATAATTAATGACATGTGTATCTTAATTAATCATGCATATCATTAAAACATAAATAGGAAATACTTAAACTTGATTTAATAACTGATAAACTTGAACAAAAATTAAATTTGATTTCATTTAATTTACTGTTTAAATTATTAAAATTTATTTAGGGAATACAATTTCACTCAGTTCAAAATTAAAGCGTGAACAAAAAATAATATGTAAGCCTTTATTAAATTTGATACATAGAATATTCTATTTTTATTTGAAGTACAAATTAAATAAGTAATGATTTTTTATTCAAGATACTCATTAACTTTGCCCTTTAAGAAATAATGATCAGACATTTAAGAAAGTAAGCAAGTATATTTTAATGAAAATAATTATATTGTTTACTTTGCTAATTTGGTTTCTTTTGAAAACTTGCTTATTTTTGAAAAATAATATTCCTTAAATTCGGAGAAATATGAATTTTCTTTGAATTTATTTTCTGTTGCAATTAAGATTATGAAATTTGAGATGACAAATTATTAATAGGCTTTTATGTTACTTTGTAATTTTTAATATATTTAAGTTTCCTTTCAAGTTTTTTAATCATAAATTATTAAATTTTGAATAATTAGCATACGAATAGCTAGAATATGACGAGGAAAAAGTTTTCTATATAAATTCTTAAATATTCCGGGAGTAATTGAATTGTAATCTTAGAATTAATTGTGTGGTGATAGTGATTCATATAATGAATAAAATTTTCATTAAAAGTTTATAATTAATAAATCAGTTTAAGATGAAAGATATGATACACAGTAACTATTAGTATTCATAATTAATGAGAAATCACTATTAACAGTTTAATACTTACAAATTAGAAAAAGCTTTCAATTTATTATAACTAATAAAATACATGTAAATTTATTATAATACATTATTGAATATTAAATAATAAATATTTATTTTCGTAAGTTATTCATTAGAAAATCATCTATAGCAAAATACTAAAAGGAGATATTAAAATTCGGCATAATAAGAAAAGTAATTATGTATATTTTCACAGCGAGGACATCGTTAAGACTCAACATTCTGACTCCAAAACAGAAAATTGCATGTTCAAACCATGTCCAGATCTTAGGAGTTGATAGATAGATGAGGATTAGGCTTAATATTTCATTACAGTAAAAATTTACAATCGTAATATATTATTAAGATTTTTGGCATTTTTTTATCTTGATTTTTTTAAAAATTCTTTTATCACCAAGATAGGCACCAAGATGTAACTAACAAGAAGGCCACTACATAAAGGCTAAACTAAGATAAATTAAATTTTAGTGCTGAATGTTTCGTCAAACCAAGATGTGCCCAATTCTACTCCAAATCTTTCATTACGATTGATAAATTTTGTTTTATAATTATTTACTAAAATTATATTGATTTTAATTAATCATACTGTTTGGTCTGTTAATTTGGTTTAATAAAAGTATATCTTCACCAATTCACAGTCATTAAAGAGATCCAACCTGAGCAGGTTATTGGTTATTAGTAATCGTCCTTTTAAATATTCCTCATAGCTAATAATGTTTAAACAAATAAAGTGCCACATGTTTACAAGACAGTACCATAAATTTGGAAGACTATAATTACAAATCTACAGGTACTTAATTTTTGAAAAATGTTAAAACAAAAATAACATTTCAAAATTTTTAAAATCATACTTGTCCAATGCGATCACTTCAGAAATAGCAATGATAGTCAGTAGATTTGAAAATTCATCCTAAATGTTTTACAGGTCCTATATTTTTTACAATTCATCCTATATTTTTTACAGTATCCCAGGTCCATAACTGTAATTAATCTCGCCTATAAGTCGCCAAAGATCTTTGGTAGGAACAAAAAGAACATTTGATTACTGGTATAACTTTATTTATCCAAAAAATCGCCGTGAATTAAATCAGAGCTTTGTAAGAATCAGTAAATAGAAGCCGCATTTTCATTTGCTGTTCACAACATCCAGTGTTACGCTATTTAAGTATCTAGGTATTGCTAATCTAGTATCTAGGAATCTAATTGCAAACAATGCTGTTCTGCGTGGAAGATATTTCCCACTATGAAAAAGAAGAATTTATGAAATTTTTATCCTTTATGATTTACAAGATAGTGTGATTTTTTTGTGCAAAACACATTGCATTTCAAAAAAAGTTAACATATTATTTTCCAAGAATCCTGCAAAGTGTTCTTTAATATTCCTTTTCAACAGAGCAGAAAAAATATTTTCTAAATAACGAGACATAAAGAAGTTGATTTATTTATTTATTGATTTATTCTGCAATGAATTCTGATATTCACTCAAAAAAAATTAGAATCATACTGTTCTAAAGAAATGCTTTCAAAGTTTATACATGTCTCCATAGTTTCCTAGGTAATTTCAAGGAGAAAATTATATGCTTATATTCTCTTTGTACATGCAATCGAACTACCTCATTAAGAAACAATTGCATGATTCTTATGCACATTTTTGAATCTCATTTCTTGAAAAGTTCTCATTTTGTGCATTTGCTTTTCAATCAAATCGAGTGTGCAAGTATTGAATTTGTTCCGCTTCAATGGGTAAAATTAGTTCTAATTCGTTATTTTAATAAATGATATTTCTGTTAATTAAATTGCATTTGAAATTAATTATTAGAAATTGAGATATGTTTATAGAAAGAAAGGACAGATTCTCAGTATCATAATTTTAAAATTGGACTCAATAAGAAATTTTACATTTTAAATAGTTTACCGTAAACTGTTTTGTATTTAAATCTTGCAATAAAACTATGTATAGAATTTATGTTCAAAATAACAAAAATACACATCTGATTTATTTATTGTCAGAGGGAAAATTTTATTTAAAATAATAAAATTAATTAAATCAAAAATTCATTTTTAGTTTTAAAAGAGCTTAAAACTGACTTTGATTTTTCAAGAACTAAATCCAATTTTACTTTGTTTAAATCCGTTTATAAAAAGGAATTACTTTTTATTTTCATAAAATAATTCTATTACTGATTTATCACATAAGCTTTAAAATTACGAAGATATTTATGTAAATAAAGGAAAGGAAGGGCTTCGGTCTCATTATTAATTATAATTAGATTATCATGTAATCTAAAAATGTTTTATAGAACAAAAAATTTTATAATAAGCCATTTTTATTCTAAAACATCTTACTTCTTGTTTATGGATCCGGTGTGAGTAGTAATACGTATATATTATATGGTTTTAAGATGATATATATACTTTTCTGATGTTTTTAAAGTGTGCAAATATATTAACCCTCTTACAACCCACTGCGCAATTTTTAAGGAATAGAAAAAATTACATTTATGATAAAATTTTTCATAAATATAATATTTCTTTTGCGCAACATTTCTTTGTAAAAATGCTTACATGTATCATAGGAAAATATTACCTTGCTTCCATAAATATTTCAGATGCAGATAGAATTTAGTATATAATTAAAACAATTACTGAACATTTAAATTCATAAATATTAATAATGAAAGAAAATTTTATAAAAAGTTTCTTTCTCGCTATTTATTTTTTATTTAAAAAAGTTGCAAAAGATTCATCAGAAAATAATATTGAATATGATAAGATAAGGATTACCCAAAACAAAGAAAAATATGATTTAAAATTAAGATCGTCTTTTAAATACAAAAATATTAGTATCTAAATAAAGATAAGGTTGTATTGTATTTATGGATGTATTCATGTGTATGAAGAATTAAAATGAAGTCAACATCTGAATCTTCTATGAATATTTTAGAAAGAAAAACAAAAATTTTAATTAAGATTTCATTTTCAGTGTTCACTAATATTGAGTAAAAACAAATAAAATGATAATACAGAATTCCCAAAAAATGATTACGTAATCCAAAACACCTTTTAACAAAACAATATTTGTTCAAAATTCATGCTACAATATTACGTTGTTTTAATACAAAACACATGAATTTTCATAATTAATTTTACATTTAACAAAATTTATGCTTAAAATGCTTAGAATATTTTGCTCCTTTAAGTTCATTTTTTCGGTAATAAATTTTCTAAGTATATAATCATAGAGGAAAGCCTTTATAAAATTCCGAACTAAGTTGATATATCACAAAATATGAAATGCACCCAATTTTACATTAAAAAATAGAGGAGAATATTCAAAGCACAGGAAAAGAGTAATATTTACTAATCTTCGGTTTGGCGAAGAGCCATATTTTATACTGGATGAATGAAAGTTCACTATAGCTTGAAAGTAGGTTTTTTTTTTAAGTTTTTATTTCTAATTTTTTTGCATGTATTGCATTTTGATAGAGAAATGAAAATAATAAATGATACTGAAAATAATCAATTTTGAATTTTAATATGGAAAAACGATAGAAAACTGTATGATGAAGAAATAGTATAAAAACATTTTGACAGCCATATTTAAACTAAAAGTTTTTATAAACATATTTTTCTTTGACGTTCTAACTTTTATTTTAATGTTATTTATTTAAAAAAATTTTAGGACAATATTTATAATTAAATAAAGACAAATATATTTATATATTTACTAATTTTAAAAAGAAATAAATAATCTTATGAAGGAAAAAAAAAACGTATCTCAACTCAAATCATTTAACTAAGATGAAATTTCCTATACAAAAGTGTGATTTAACAAATATTTAGAACACTGGAATAATTTCACAAATAATATTGAACTCCATTGGGAAATATAAATATCTAGAAGAAGCGTTTTTTTAAAAAACAGAAAAATAATTTTCATCTA
Source organism: Latrodectus elegans (assembly GCA_030067965.1). Taxonomy (NCBI): domain Eukaryota; kingdom Metazoa; phylum Arthropoda; class Arachnida; order Araneae; family Theridiidae; genus Latrodectus; species Latrodectus elegans. Next base: position 26,988,334 of record CM057810.1, on the reverse strand, counting down.
TGAAAAGGGGAAAGAAAAAAAATCCTGAAAATATTAGTTGAATATTGTAAGTTCATATGCAACTGTATTTGAAATTTAATCCTTCAAAATTTATGTGCTAATCACAAATGAATTTTAACTGATTGGTAGATAGTAGTTTGTAAAAAATATCCGGGAAGTTTAAATGAAAAACTGAAGAATCAAGAAGGACTTTTATATATGACTCAAAACTAATGAAATGGTTTAAAGCATCAAACAAGTGTTCGTTTAAAAATTTTTATTACTTAAAAGTATTAAATTATTTAATTAAACTAATTATATTTGACTAATTTTTTGATTAAATTCTACTAAACATATGAATTAAGATTTTATAATATTTTCAACAAGATAATGATGTCATGCATTCATTTATATATTGTATATATAACATTTACGCTTATTATTCTACATTTTAATTCTCATTTAAGATAATTCTTTGCAATCTGTAAATTAAAATCATACTATCATCAATAACAAATGGCCTATTTGCCGATTAATAGTCACTTTCAATTAATAGTCACTTCACAGTTTTTCCAAAGGTCACATTTTTTAACATTTGTGAAATAAATAAAAATGAAAAAGATGAAAAAACGAATATACAAGGCAACAATCATTACCATTTAAATTTTGATGCAATAATATCAAAACATTGGTAGAGAAATTCCATCTATATTTAGTATTTTCTATTCTAAGAGTTAACAAAACGTATAAAAAAATAGATTTACAACCAGATATCAAATATTTAAGAACCAGAGATAAATGTATAAAAAATATTCTTACAGAATTTTCAAACCCTAAAAATTTTAAAATGAAGAATTTTTATTAGTTTTAAGGAGATCATAAGTCTTTATATAAAAGCAACCTCGCCTCTATCGGACGGCTTGATTTTCCCTCAAGTTGACCGATGGTTAGCATCACTAATTTCGAAGTAGTACGTTCCGGGTTCGAATCCTGGTTCGGTTCTCTGTTTTTTTTGTTGTTCGTTTGTTTGATGTTCGTTTCTCTGTATTTGCCTTTATTCATCCCTTCACTTTCGGGGCGAAGAAGCACACCCCCTGGGTGCCCCACTGTATAAGATGCCGATTTTCACTCACTACATTGCAAAGTTTGAGCTATTTTTTCCTTCTTAAACAGTGAAACTCTTCTTATAACTTGAATTATGAGATAATGTATTTAATTGTGAATATATATAACTTTTTTAACCTGATATTTCTTTAATGATTAAAAAAAAATCAGCACAAAAGTTTTTCTTAATATTTCAAAATCAGTGCAGATCAGAAAGGGAAAAAAAAATAAAAAAATAAAAAAAAAAATAAAATTTTAATTCTAAAGCTTTTAACTGATATTATTTACTGTCATAGGCATTATTTAAACATTTACTAAATTCACTGTACATTTAAAAATAACGGGAAAATTCGATGCAAAAATGTAGAAATTAAGTATGAAGAAGAATCAATAAAATATATGGATCGGTAAAAAGTAATTAAGGAAAAAACAAAATGTAAATTTAAAGCAGATCAAGGCTAAGCAATTCAGAAACAAGCACGCAAAATTACAACAATAAAGCGAGATAAAATCTACATTTTAAGGAAATAAAATAATAAAAGGAAAGGAAACGTGAAAATAAAGTTAAAATCTCATCCTGTAGAAGTAAAAGGAAAAATGTTAATATAAATAAATAAAATAGAAAGTAAAAGTACTTAAATAAATAGGATTTCCTCTAATTATGCTCTGATGTAATATTAACGAATACAATATTCATTAGTCATATATTGTGTCATTTTGTAGATTATAACGATAGGAACTTTATAGTTGAAAATATTTATTCAATATAGTAACGTAAAAATACAACCACGTTTTTTACGTTATTATATGAAATAAATATTTTCAATTCTAATGTTCCAAATTCTACACCTATCTTTTTTCAGATGATAAGCTTATTGATTAAAAATATGAATTCATTTAATCTTATTCACCTGGAATAGCTCTTGAAAATATATAGAGTTAGCTGGTGTAGTACGTTTTACCGATATAGATAAATAATAAAAAGTAAACATTGAACATGATTCTTTTTATTTAAAGTTTTGTCGAAATATCTTGAGATAAGGAACAGGATAACTGCATTCCATTTGAAGTTCGTTATTTTAAGATATTGCATAAATACGTTGCAGAATCTTTTTTATTTTATTTACCTTTTGTAAGCTACAACAGAGGTATTGATAATGTATCGGGAATATTTGCTTGAGATTTTAATGCAAATATTGTTAAGTGAGTTAATAAAATTTCTAGTTGACATTTACAAAAATAAATGATGATTATTACCGCTTATTAAAATAAGACTATTTAGAAAAATTATGTGATCGAAAAATTGGAAAACAAAAGAGATATTCGAAGCTTTATGCTGAGCTTTATATATGTATTATTGAACTTCAGCTCTTGAATTTATTTTATTTTTATAAATTATTATGTTAGTTTTGAAATACAGAAAAATATTTTTCAACATGAAAAAAATCTTGTAAAACATAGTTTAGAATTACTTTAAAAAAGAATATTTTATGTTAAAGAACACTAACAAAGAAAATTAAATGCCTATTTATACACACTGATTCAATTGATTTCTCAAACTTTTTTGCAATTTTGGTGCTTCAAAAATTTCATTTTAATTTAAATTATTTTCTTCCATTTATCGTGACATTCGAAAAATGAAATAACACTTTTCTTCCTGTTTATAATATTGATATGATATACAACTAATCACTATATATATATATATATATATATATATATATATATATATATATATATATATATATATATATATATATATATATATATATATATATATATATATATATATATATATATATATATTTATATACATATATTTATATATATTTATATATATATTATATATATGCATACATACACATGAAAGGGATTTTCTTAAATATTTTTAGAAATATAATAAAAAAATAGTTTAATAAATAAAGTTATGATAAAATTTGAATGAATAAGGTAAATAAAATAAAATTGATCTAAATTGTAGAAGAATTTGATAATATTATGTTATTTTACATATTTACAATACAATCTCGTACTTGAAATTTTCGTTGTTCTAGAGAATAGTGAAAAGAATCCAAACTATTTACATTTAAGCTATTTTAACTACCCACAATTGAGTAAGTTATAACTCATTAAATGGAAGCCGAGCTGGTAGCTGTATTGTTACTGTTCTGTCATTCGTTTCAAGTTTCGGGCGTAAATGTTTGTAGTGGTTCAGAATCCACTTTAAGCTGTAGATCGCGATCTAATTACCCCTCTTGTGCAAAATAAGGACCATTAAGCATCAATCATTAAATACGAGAGACACACTTGAATTTTCTGACATTTTCATTTACTTGCTAAGTTTTTATATTTACATAATATATTTATTCTTACATTTGAAATGTCAATACTAGCTATTCTTGAAATTTACTGGGCAATATGATACTCGAAAATATTTGGCTGTGTTGTTGTTGCTTATCCCCTTTCACTTTGATAAACTAAACTAAGTTCATGTCGCACAATTAGATAAAAAGAACAACCCCCCTTTCATTCAACAGTTCCCCTCACAGAGGAACCGATACAATCCAAGATATGAGAGTGAGAAGCGATAGAGCAGAACAGCTGCAAAGTTCATAAGTCTTCTCATTTCCATTGTAAAGAGACTCTTTATAGGATCAGACCTAAGTATAACTAAAGTTGTCGGCGCAAGTCTTGTGCAGGGGCATTGCAGGGGCAATCCAGGGGAGTCAGCAGCATATCAGGTAGGAACAGGAGGAGTCCTCCAAGTGGTGTTTGTACTAGCCAAAAATAGAGAATGGACATCAGTGTTTGCTACCTTCACTAGCAAGCTGGTCAGCAACTTCGTTTCCGTAAATTCCCACTTGCAAAGGAATCCACTGTAACCACACAGTGCCCCCTCTGTCAAAGCACCCAATTTTACAATTTTAGAGTAATATCCCGCCCCTATTTATCTAAAATATTAGGTCAATTCTTCAGGAGTTTTTACTATCGGTCAGGATCCACATACCATCCGCATCATCCTCCAAATCAAGACCTAATGCCTCCCTAATAGTAAGTAGCTCAGAGCGAAAAACCTGAACTGTGATTAGAATTTCCAAAACAATATCCATGTTCTTCTATACTTGCTTTCATAAGAACATCATTGCCTGCGCGCGCGCACACACACACACACACACACACACACACACACACACACACACACACACACACACACACACACACACACACACACACACACACACACACACACACACACACACACACACACACACACACACACACACACACACACACACACACACGCACACACGCACACACACACACACACACGCACGCACACACACGCACGCACGCACGCACACACGCACGCACGCACGCACACACGCACGCACGCACGCACGCACACACACACACACACAGGCTATATATTAAAAATTTAGGCAGTTAAGTTATTAGTCGATGCATTGAGTATTAAATAACACTATATTTTTAAAAATCAGACTTGTATAACTTGATATCTAAAATTTTAAGAATTATACCAGGAATTGTGATGACTTTTTGCATTTTAAGTTTAATTCTCCAAGCAGCTATATAATAGTCTACAATGAGCTTGTGTGTGTGAAAGAGAGAGAGCGTCACGTGACTTTGCTGTCGTCATCTAATGGATGTACTTAGTATTTCAATAGTTCTGAAAGGAATTTTGCTCATGAAATTATTTGCCCAGTTTTATTTACTATTTTCCCAGTCACTTAACTAAAGGAGATAACTCTTTGAAGTTTGAAAAGGGAAGACTTGTCCAGAAACGAAATTAAATTAAAAAAATCTTTCACCATAAATTATACTTTTAAAATGAAACACAATTTAAAGCGAAAACATTATTCAACAGAATATTATCTAAGCAGTTTAGTAATTGTTATTTAATTTTAATAATATATAATATGAAAATTGTAGTTGATAAATACTCATATTGTATAATAATTATGTTTCATTAACTGTTGTTTAATCTTCAGAACATTTTGAAAGTCTTATAAATAATAATTATAAGGATGAGAAATTAAATTTTAAACTTTTCCATCTTAAATGTCTCACATTATTTATTAATCCTAATAATATATCATTTCATGAACTACAACTTATTAGTAAATCATGAATAATTTAATCAATTTCTCTTTATATTCAAGCAATGTAAATTAAATTATTAAACTAAGCAATAATGCAAAATCTTTGTATATAATATGTACATTATGATTTTTTATCAAATAAAAAATTGAAAAGAAGAAAACTAAAGTAATATAGTTTTTTTAATTCTGAGAGTAAAAAGTTTTAGTATAAAAATATTTGCTTATTTTCTTCTGACTTTAGTCTCTAAACTTACCTGAAATTACTTAAATCCATGCAACCTACAGTTTCAAAAAACAGTGAAAAGAAAGTCATAAAAAATTTAATTTTTTTCATTAAGTGGATTTTTTTTTGAATAGATAAATAAAAAATTAATTGACACACCTTTAATAAAAGTAATTTTATTGGCATTGAATTTTTTTAGTTAACGTAAAGTTCATTAATGAACTTTAATTTAATTTAGGATGATTGATTATAGTTTGTTACTTCAATGTAATTACACAATGTGATCGAAGAAGGTTATGCTTTCCACATTTTCATACAAATCAGTTAAGTATTGTTAAAAAGTACTTAATAAGCAAGTATAAGTATCAAGATAATTAAAAAAATCACACAGTATCTGTTTTAGAACTATCTGCTATTGGTAAATAATATAATTTGAGTTAAAAAAGCAGTGTTTATAAAATCATTTTAAATTTTATTAATTGTTTAATGAGTAAAAAAATCATAAATAAGTCCGAATTTATTATGTATAAATTTAGTAAATTTAAAATTCTTATAGTATTTTTATTAAATAAATCTTTCTAAATAAATAATTATATAAAAATATTATTATATTTTTTATTATTTCGACAATTACATTAGTAAAAATATGTTCTCCATTTGACTTAACCTATTTCTCTTTATTAATTCCTCTGATGTTTTAAATTTATATTTCCATATTCATATTTTTCATGATTTTCCCCAACTTTGTCGATTCAAAGAATTTTCAGTATTTGAGAAGTGTAGATGGATTTGCATAAAGAAAGTTTAGAATTCTCTTTTTATTACATACTTAAAATACGAAATCTGGTAAGACATTACTCCAACTTTAATACTAAACCTTATTTGTAGTCAGTTTGAAGCCTTTGTGCATCGAAGATTCTTTTATGAAAACATTAAAATACATTTAAAATTTAAGTAAATTATTAGAATTAGCGTCAATAAACTATATGTAATAATCTTACAATAATAATAATAACAATAATCAAAGGTACCACAGTATGATAATTGTAATATCAATTGTCCAAAGTCTATACAGTAATATATTCTTAAAAATTTAACACATTATATAATTTTAAACATTTTTAATTTCAAAATAATTTTATTTAAAATTTTCTGTTTTTCAATGAAATTTGTTTTTGTATTAGATATTGATATCAGACATCAAGAAACTACATGAAATATTGTATATATATATATATATATATATATATATATATATATATATATATATATATATATATATATTTATAAATATATATATATATATATATATATATATATATATATATAATAAATATTTAACATGTGGTGGACTTTTGTTATCAAATTCATTTATAATTGCAATTATGCGGATTGCTGTAAGAAATTATTATTAAAATATCAAACGATATACACATAAAATAATATTATCAATAATCATCAATGCGTTCAATCAAAATAATTTTTAAATAACTTTCTAAATGACAGTTGGAAATAAAATTCTTGACAAGCAAGACTACATTATAGCAAATTTTTAGACACTTTTTTACTTCACGATAAATAGAATTATTATACTTCACGATAAAATAAATTGAGAAATAATTTATTATAAAAAATTTAACTTCATCAAAATATATTGAAAATATAGTTTAACTTATTATATATTTTATTACTCTAATTTTTAATTATAAGAAAATAAGTAGAAGTAAAAAAGCAGAAAGCATATTTTTGTGCGTTTCCACACATATGTAGGTCCGAATTTTTCAGGATATTTTATTGTTACTCAAATTAATGTTCTCAGGTCTTCGGTATACGTAATGAAGGGTATTAATAAATAAATTTAAAACCACATAACATTTTTACTAGGATAAAATTTTGCAAGTTAAATTTTCTTTGAGCCCTTAGCATTTGGATAAGCATAAATTAAAAATGGTAACGAATTGATTTATATATTCCTGCTTGATCAAATAAATTTTTGCACAGCTTTTTTGATAGAAAATAAATGAATAATAATTGAATGGCAAATTTGATATATAAAAATCTACTAATATTTAATATCATGAATTATTACAACCATTTTTTAAGTTGTTATTAATATAACGACATTATTTTAAAATTAGGAGAATAAAAATATTTTTAAAAATATATTTTTATAATAAAAATAAATTGAAACTTAATTATATATATGTATAATATACAGTTATTATTTATTTTATAAATAATCACTTTATTTTTTTCTGTAAAAAAGAGATTCTACGAATATATTAACAATATGCAGAAAGACATATTTATAAAAATATATATTTCAACTTTTATGCAATAGAAAAGTTTATCAGTTTTACTTCTACCAAATGTAAATTAAAAATACAAAAGTGATGAAAGTGCAGATTCATTTCAATCTATTTTTTATAATTTTTTTCTAATATATTTTCTTTCAAGTATAGACAATTTTGTTCCAAAAAATATATTTCCTCATTTTTATTGTATTTTATAAAAACAATGTGCAAGAATTAAATGAAATCGCAGTATCGTGTTTCAAATTTGCATGCATTAGCATAAAATTTCAATGCGCATTCGAAATCATACAAGATACAATAGAAATTGTCTTTAAAAATTGCATACCTAGAATAGCTTATAATATTCCAGTTTCAAAAAAATCTTCTGCTGTAAAATTCTAAGCTGGATTTTCAGCTTCTAATCTGCTGCTGCTGTGTCCGGGGCAAATGCACTCAACGTAGGTAAAAGTGAATAAAATGTCATGCAACGCCATCTATAGGAGAATTACCGACACAGTTGGATACAGAGAAGCTCTAAGCAATTTTTTAAAATACTATTGTTTGATTGGCAAACGCATAAAGTTTTCAGCTGAAGTTTTGTATTTATCTATAGTTCAGCAGTATTGATTAAAAGTTTGAATGTGCGTATATATTTCTCTTTTTTTCGCAATTATTAACATTCTTTCTCCGAGATTCCTGCTACTTTTCACGAAACACTTAAAATATTTAGGATTTTCATGTTTTAGCCCAATCAATAAATTGGAGTCAAAGCTGAGGTTTAAGGCAGTCTGCTGTAGCAGAGTTACCGGATTATGAGAGAAAGTAGTTGCAAAGTTTGGGAGCGCTGTTATTATAAAATTATAGTCTTAGAAACAAGTTTTAATTATTTTCTGTATATATTCCAGTCATTGATAACTTGTGTGATCTTTTGTTATTAAAGCAAAAATACTTTATATAATATTTTTAAAATGTTAAAAGTATACTGGTTCTTTTCAGAAATTTAATTAAGAAAAACTTTTTTACAATCAAATGAATTTTACTGTGCTTTACAAGAGAGTCCATTTATTTCAGAGAATGCTTAGTTTTAAATATGGCATTTATATATAAGTGTAAGAAAAATAAAAATTGAAATGTTTAGTGATGAAAACAGCATTAAAATACAATTGAATGTTAATAGATTAAAATAAATAATAAAAAATGTTTTCCCTTTAAGAAAAATAATTTTATGCTTTTTGATTTAGCTTATTTTATAGCAACATATTTAAAAAAATACAAATTAAGATAAAAGATAAAAATAGAGATGGTGATAATTAGTTTAAATGCCACACAGCTTAACAAAGACATATCAGTAATGAATGTAGACCAAAAGATCTATTCTTTTATACAAATGAATAATAAGAAAAATTTAATATTCATGGTTGAAAAATAAAAATCTAAGGGAAGTCTTAAAGTAATTTTAATATTCATAGTATGAATTATTCATTACAAATATTGTTGAATTTTAAATACTTTCTTAGTATTCTGTTATGTTAAAAGCAAATTTAAATAATTTTTTTATTTAAATCACAAAATACTACATGAGTTTTTTTTTAAAGTTCATTTTATATTGGAAAAACAACTAATGATGCGTTGCTGATACAAATCAAGTAATTCATATCAAAAGTTTTTGATGTTAAGGTTACTATCATTCATTATTTTATATTAACTTTGCTGTCAAAGAAATCACGTGTGATTCCCCTGTTAGAATAGAATTATATTGTCGCAAATGATGATAGTGTGATTTACTCTAAACTTAATGATGGTTTTACTTATTAAATGCTCTAAATCAATATCTTTAGCTTAAGTTACAGTACAAAATGTTCGAAGAAACATAAGAACAGATACAAACATTCAGCAGTCGTTATGCAGAAAAAGTAAATTTCGATTCGTACTGTTCAAAATATGAGAGCCATTTAATGTTCCCAAGTTAACATTATTAAATACAGCTATGACAAATTATAAAATATAATTTAACAATAAAAATTGTAAAAAAAATTCCAATATTAAAAATATTGAAACAACTGGTAAACGATAATTTCGTTGTGTAAAATTATCAATATTATTTATAAAGTTTTCTTGTTTAAATCTATTTAGGTTTGGCAATACTGAATGAAATATGTTTTTCATTTGTTCTTACAAATGTCATTAAAATTTCAGTGAAGGATTTGAAATTAAAAGTGAAGCTCAAAATTCATTTCCTAAATTTTAATGGATAAATTTTTTACCAAGACTTTGTAATTAAGTATTCGGAATATGGGAAAATGTGAATAAGTTATAATTAAACAAAGAAGAGCTACATGCAATGAAAAATACTTTCCTTTCCTTATTAGATACAATCAACAAAATAGTATCAAAATAATTAATCAATAAATTACTTAAATTTTAGATTAATAATTAAAAGTATTTCAAAGATCTTTAGAGTAACCAAACTGTAAATGAGTGCGAAATAATCGTAACAGACAAGCAAAATCAATATCCTATTGAAATAAATACTTGGATAATGCAAATCTTGAAGAATTCTTGCTGTATTCTTCAAGATTTGCAACAGGATATTAAAAGCAAATCAAATTGGATTAATGATTCCAAAATAGAATTTTCTACTGTTGAAAAGATTAAATTTCATGAATATCTCACTCTTTTATTCTTTTAAAATTTCTAACAGTTGCTAATTAAAGACTGTAAGCCGTAAATTAATTTTATAATTACTTAAAATTCCTTTTTCTATATTCATGCAAATATATGAAGCTCTTCTTCAACTTAAAAATATATTTAGAGGTTATTGTTTCACAACTTTTTGAAAATATTCTATAATATGTTATTGTACAGGACTTTGATATTATAAAACTCGTGTCTTTACCCCATATTTCAATATTTATCAAATAATATATTCTTAAATGTATATTGCTATTTTTAACGCTTCAACTACATGAGGATATAAAAATTTGTAAACTTTCTGGAGAGAATACTTGTGTTAGGCTTATTAAATTTTGTCATACATTTAAGTTTCAGCATTTTAAAAATGCAGCAAATAAAAAGAATGCTATATACAAACCAAATTATCTGCTTTCATTTTCTTATAGATCTTATTTCTTAAGAAATATATTGATTAAATGCGCACACAATTTTAGTAATATGCTTGAATTTGTTTTTCGAAATAATCATGTAACAATATCATGTAATAATCATATTTATATACAGTGTAAGAAAAAGAAAAATATAGTAATCAAAAAATCATAGTGTCTATATTGAGTATTGTTATTGCAGTAATATTACTAAGTAACATAAATAATAAAATTAATCAATTATATTTTTCTTGAAAAGTAATATTTATATTTTCTTATAGAAAACTTAAAAGTAATAATTATATTTTTCTAATTTTAATTTCTACAAGTAAATAATAACATTGCGATAATGAATTAATTATATTCCAGAAACAAAGTTTTATGATTTTAATGTTATTTCTAGGGAGATAATATTATGCATGCTTAAATTATCCTATTAGAGTAAAATAATCATTGTAAAATTATAAGAATAAATAATTCTTATTTGCATTGAATTGCATTTACTTTTATAAAAGCAACTAATTTTATTGACATCATACTGTATTTTCTACAAAACAATACCATTGAGTAAATACAATGAATAAATGAAAAATATCAGCTAATAATTTTGTTAAGGAATAATTGGAAAATGGTGTATGAATTATATAGGTTAATTTAACTATCATTATATTAATTTTTCTATAATAATTAATATAGCATAATTCTCTTTATTGAATTTATTTATGGAAACCATCTGTTATTACACCCTGTGATGTGATAAATCTAAAAAAGTCTTTGATATTCTATATACAATATATTATTAAAAGGTTAAAATTTCTTCCATCTAATTACAAGTTATTTATTATTAATATTATTAATTATTTTTATTACTGATTGTCTCTGCTGCCAACGTCCCTGTACTCTTAGTATTTTTTAAATAACCTTCATGATTTTTTTATTTTTGAAATTCATCGTTTGATTTTCATTTTATGGATTTTTTCACTAGATTTTTTATGCTTTTATTAAAAAAATCCTCATTATCGTCTTCATCGGAGAATAACTTTGGCACACAATTCTAATTATTTCGTTTTGAAGCCCATTTTTAAGAAGCTTGAAATCTAGGCAGTGTTCTAATTCTCAATTCTTCTTTAAGTTTCTTCGAAATTCGCCTTACAGATATTTTTAACAGCGAATTTTTCCGATGAAATGTGATTTCTATTAAATAATTACATGCATTCACTAAAGTTGCTTGTTTGTAAGACGATATATTCCCACTTATCCTTTATGTTCTAAAAACTATTTGAACTTGTTAACATTTTTAGAACTAAGTACTTTCGAATAGTGAAAAGATTTTAATAAAAAATATATTAATTATTAGCTGACGATTTTATAACATTATTTATGAACTTAAAACAAATTGAAATGAATTTTATTAAAATATTAAATATTATTTTAAATAATTTTAGAACAGTTTCTATGAATTAAAGACTTTTTTTGGTAACAAAAAATATAAAAAAAAGAAAAGAGAGGAAAGAGGAAATCTCTGTAGAGGAACAGCAGGAAAACGATGTTCTTTGTTTGTGGAGAAGATAAATTGTTGTAATAAATTATTTAACTTGTAAATTGTTGTAATAAATTATTAAAATTATTTTTGTAAATTGTCCAAAAATCCTTCTTAATTTAAGGATATATTACTTGATAAAATTATTTTAATTAATTGTCCAAAAATCTTTTTTGATTCAAGAATATATTTTTTTATTTAATAGAGTGACTCTCTCTTCATAGAAATTTAAACAAAGAAGTCGGATGATCAATTTCAATGGATTGAGAAATATTTCATTTAATTCCATGCGGTAGCTTAAGTGCTATCTATCCATATAGAATTCCATTCTGTAGTATATTATTTATGAAATGGAATTCTATAAATATTGTATTATAGAATGATATCCACTAATAGTATAATATTACGTTATTTTCATTTATCTAAAATTTTTAGAATAACTCCTGTATTGTCTTTGCATTATTGAAGAATGATAGTGTGTGAATGGAAGCAATTGTATCATGAGATTTAAAAGAATGGAAGCGAATCTAGTTTTGTTTTTCTGTTGGTTAATGCATCATTATATCAGTAGCACCAGCTTTTGATCCTGCAATTTTCTTAATAATGCTTAGCTCCATTTTTTTAAAGAAAGAAGTAAGAAACTTTAATAATGATGTCTTATTATAAGAATATATTTTCAACATCATACTGTTTAACTAAATCTTTATTTATTTATATATGGTATAAATTTAACAAAATTATGTAGCAAAAAACATCTTAAGTTTTTATTTTTTTGTGAGAATTAATTGACACTTGCCTTGCATTTTAAAATGATATTTAGAGTATTTAGTTACAATAGTTTGGACTCAAAATGTCCTATCTTTGCAAAGATAATAAAAAAACAATTTAATTAATTTATCAGATGAATTGGGATTTATTATCCTTCAGTAATAAAGTCATGGAGGTACATGCTTTTATAGTTTAATGTAGTAATGTGATGAGAAATTTATGTGTGGGTCCTTGGATTAAATACTATACTAAAGAATAAAGTAGAGAAAGAAAAGAGGGTGAAAAAGAATGAGAAAAAATGGGAAGGGGATATTAAAGAATAAGAAATCGTGAGAAAAGAAAAAAGAAATTGGAGGAGATTAATTCTACTTGAATTAAAGAGATTTGAAATGGAAATATTTTTTAGCTCATATTCAGGATATTTTTCACCTGAATTCTTAAGTTACAGGTAGGAAAAATATGTCATCCCAGAGAACACTGTTAAGGAAAACAAAGATAGAATTCAGAATTTTACTCTAAAAATTAATCTGAAAAAACATGAAATGACTTTTTTCATATCCTTTTTAAATGTCAAGTCAAATTTAAGCTCATTGCAATAGAAAATCGAATATTTCCATGTCATTCATTTTTACCAAGTGATATTCTGCAATTAGTTTCGAAGAAATCAGATAAATTTCTCAAGATCATATCTACGTTAAATATCTTTTATAGTGAATATTTAAAATAAATTTCGAAAATATTTGAAATGTTGTATATTGAATAATATAATCTTCGGAAAGACTAAGGTTGGTTTTTAATACAAATTTAAAAGCTTCTTTAAAAATGGATCATGTAATTAAAAATTGAAAAACATGTAAAAACATGTAAACTAAATAGCAGCTTGGTATGATAGAAAAGATGTAAAATAGGAATTTACACTGAAAATGCGATTTGGTGTTAGTACATTTTGAACATCTAAGTCAAACAAATTATCAGTAACATGGGAAAAAGCCATAAAGAACAGAGAAAAAATTATGTCGACAATAACTGTATTGTAATAAGAAATCTCTCTCCAAATCAAATTTAAACGTAACTCAAATATATGTAAGATCATTATATAAAATAGTGGAGCTTATAAATCTGTATTGCTTTTAATTTTAATGAGTATGAAGCACATTTCCTTAAAATAGATTCTGATCATATGTGATATGAAATTACAAAGAAATTAAATTCAGGATTCATTAAAAACAAAAGATGAATTGAATAATTCATAAATGCAATTGCAACAAATGTGGGCAAATTATTTCAACACTCTTTCATTTAATCCTGAAGAAGATGAGTGGCAGAAGACGATTTTCAACTAATGAACCTATTAAATAAAAATTCATCACATTAACCAGAAACTAAGAAAATTAATCGAGAAACAGGTCAAATTTAAAATTATTGAATAAATTGAGTGAGATCATGTATACATTATCTATGATTCTTAGTAGATTTGTTGGTTGGGTTTTATGGCGCAATATCCAAATATGGACATGCTGCGCCAAGATTTTTAGTAGAGGGATATGTAAAAAATTCAAGACCTTATATAGATTAAAGAAAATTAAATATTTTAACCTAAATTTCTTACCAATAATGAACAAGAAATTTAATCAGACCTTGTGCTTCAAAATACGTTATTCCATAATTGATTTAACAAAAGCGATTGTCAAAACATGTTTTTCCAAAGATTTAACGCAAAGCAGCATTTGTATGTAGAATTAATTTTAACTAAAATTGCATAGTTTTTTAATTTCTCTGAACTCTAGTTTGCATTTATTTTTTATAATTTCTCGATAATAGCCTGTTAAAAATTTTATGAGAATGAAATAAGAAACGGAATACGTGGAGAAAAAAATTGCGATTTGGTTAAAATAGATTTTATATATACTAATAATCATGTACTTCTAATTAACATACAAATATCAAAATAAGTAAGGTAGACAGGGTTAAAAGTCTGTTACTGTTTTTGTAAAATTGCGAGGGCAGAGAATTCACATTTACAGGAAAAAATTACCTGGTTAAAAAAATGGAAGATTGTAAGAAACCGGTTTCTCCGCGAAAATGTTTCTGAGGAATTCCGCTTCCTTGAACTTACCATGGAGCATAATCTTTTCCCAGACTTTTTAATCTCTTCAAATGGTGTATTCTTACGGAAAAATGTTTGTAATCCGCTTATGAACTCTAAGAAATTAGCAAACTAAAATAGAATCAATATTGTTTTTATTTTTGAAGAACTGAAAAGGCGCCAATAATAATTTTTAAAATAAAGTACTCAAAGAATAAAAAAATATTCTACAATTAAAAAGTGGATTATTATTTTGAATATAATTAAACATATTTTTAAATTTGATATTTAGACGACTCTAGCAAGAGATTAAAAATTAATATTCTTACTTTAAACTTGAGGTTTACGTAATTTCAATTACCTAAATTAAGTTTCCTCTTCAAAGGAAATATTTTTATCTGTTATTAAGCACAAATACAATTTTCGCGAAGGCAAAGGGAATGAAGAGTTTAAATTTAATCATGTTTTAAATTAATTCGATTACAATAACGCTTATTCGAGAGTTTTAATATTTATCCGATTATTTAATGGAATTTTAATTGAGATAAATATGCTTCGTAAGTAGTATATACAGAAATATTCTTTTAATATTTAATTTAAGATTTGAAATAATGGTACAATATCTCAATAAATATTATTGCATTTTTATTTTTATTCATAATTTTGTGAAGAAATGACGGTAACATTTCTTATATATTGTTTCCTGAGAATAAAATATTTTCCAGGTATTATGAAATAGAATTTCGTATTTATTTAATTATTTTTTTAAAACCATATGAATAAAATTAGTTTTTATAGCGAAAATTTATATATAAAAGGTTTAATTTTTAAGTAAGTTAATATCAATATTTTATAACAATATTTCTAGTGTGAAGAGGTTTAATATTTAAATTATATGAAAATTATATAAACATTTAAATTATTTAATATATATATATACACACATATATATATATATATAACAGCAGCTGCCAGGCAAAGTATTTAGATCAGTCTTTGTTCTAAAAGGAAGTTATTAAAAAGATTTTGAATAAGATGTTATAATTGGTGATTGAGAGATAAGACATAGTAACTTCGACGTAGCCTTGAAATTTAAAACTTTCACGTATGACTATTTCACAAATATATGGGAGGATATGGCCTATTTATTAAAGCATCAAATCTCATACAGCTGTACTTTCAGAAAAATACCTTAAAAGAAGGGGATATTGATGTCTGACAAGAATTCTTTAATGAAATACATGTGCAAAGCTTTTCTGAATTGGTGCTATAGCATCAATAAATATCAAGGTTCGAACTAATCAGTGGACCATCATTGATTTCGTTTCATTTTCGAAATCCCACTCGACAACCATTGTTGACTGCACTGCTGAAAACATCGAATGTAATATCGACATATTAACACTGTACTGAGCTGTCGATGAATGGAAATAAGCTGCCTAATTTTATGAATCTTATTTCTAACTGTATCAGATTGAAACAAATGAGAATATAGAGAAAACTTTATGAATCTATATATCTTGCATGTCAACAAGTACCATTTAAGCTGATGAAATCTTTGTAACGGTATGAAAAATGTGCTTATAGAACATGGATTACTGATGTTTTTAGAAACAAAACTGAAATTTGATGAACATGTTATCTTCTGTTAGTTCACTCAGACTTCTTCATGTCCCTTGTGAATTTTGAAAGATTTATTCAATTTTTGTAAGAAATATAGCCTACCACGGGTTGAGAGATGCCTCTGAACCTCTCCGATAACTATTCTGATTTTGAAGCATTCTATTATTTACCTAAACACCTAGATTATTAATCTTTCTCAGAGCATTGTTCTAGGAGTATATTAAGCTTTCTTTGATCCCTAGCAGCATGGCATTCAGATAATCTCACCACCTCGTAATTTTATGAATTGATGATTGCTTTGCTGCGTTCATAAAGTGAATTTCTTCCAGATTTCCTTAAACTTTGTATGCCAAATCTCAGCGCAACACTTTTGCTTGCTCCTACTGAGCCTACATAATATTATGTAGTTGTTTCATGCAAGCGTACTATTTTTTTGGCATTTGAGTTATTACAATGCAATTTCTATCTAACTCTGAAAAAAAAATTTGACACATATGCACGCACGTATATACAAAAATTTCTCTTGTGCAACAAACAAATTTTGTTGACTCGTAGACTTTTATTTACATTACTTAGGAATTTTTTTTGCAAAATTTTTGGGCCTTTAATTTTTAATAAAACTGTGTAAAAGTGTTTAGGAGGTAAAATAATTTTTCTTTTAATTTGCATGCATTACAAGGTAGATTTAAGCCTAAGACAAAAGGAATAAAATCACTGATATTTATTTTTTATCGTCATTACTTGATATACAAATCAACTCGAATGATGTTTTGACCTTCTAAACAATGTAAAGATCAGAATACAGCTTTACGAAAGCTGTTAAAGAACTTTTCCTCTCAGAAATTGTTTAACGGTTTAAATACTCACTTTGTTTCAGTCATTGTTTCGATGAAGTAGATTTGTATTGTATATAATTAGAAAGACAATAGTTCATTATTTATAAAGAAACATGTAATTAATATGCTATACCACACTTCTTTGTTTTTACATCTTTGGAATTTCACTATAAAATATCATGATTTTATTTGAAGTTCTTAAGAACATAGTTTCTAATTGATTCAAATTACTTTCATTCGATTTGTGAAATGAACCTTGATGACTTAGTGATAACGCTTCTCACATTCAAAATACAAGTCCGAGATACTATTCTTGGTTGGACGAGATTGATTTAGCCTTTCATCCTTTCAGTGAGTCGATAAAATGAGCACCAAATATGCTTAGTAACTAAACACTGGTGGTTTCGTGTAAGGCTGACCATCTAACCGGGACATGTGAATATTTTCAGAGCTTTCTGTCAAGAAAAAACATGCCTTAGCACACACACATGGCTGTCATTTCACAGACTTAGCTTTTTAGGTTGTGAAATTTAAATTTATGTTAACCCTAATGTTACTGACTTCATTTTCATAAAATATAATAAGATTCATAAGCAAATTAATTTATTAGACTTGGGCACCATATAAAGAATAGAATTTTCTTGTAATATTAAAATTTTGTTTGTATTACTTAAAATGCTTTTATCAATTTTATTAGAATTGTTTTCGTGCTTAATTTTTTATTAAAAGCCCTTAACGAATCTTATGAAATAACTTTTTTCTAACTTTTGAATAAGTTTATATATGATATTGTTTATTATTCTATCACGCTCTTCAGAGAATTACTAGGAAAACTAATTAATGAACTTTTTAGAAAATAATTATATTTAATTTTAAAAATTGCTCAGGGTCTTATAATGAGAGATAAAAAATATAATGTAACACATACAAATGTGTTCAAAATAAGCGCTCGAATAAAAGTTATTAATGAAGATAGTTTTAAATTTCTACTCATTATTCTCGTTGCAAAGGATTTCAAAAGAATCCTTCACGTAAAAGATTTTTCACAATTCTGTGCATCAAAGTGAAAGAGATTTAAAGGAATATTGTTCTTCGAGGAACTCTACTTAGTTCCTTTGTCCTATTAGAAGGAAAATAAGTAATAAAAGCATATCTGGAATTAACGCATCTGTATGCATAAAAAATGGAAAGTTTTAACATTTTTAAAATCTCACATATTTAAACCCCAATTATATTAATGTCATCTCATAATTTAAAGGAGTAAAGAATTACAAGCAAGACAATATTATTAATAAATTTTGAACTCAAAATTTGTGTCTCGAATTAAATATTGAAATTTAAAAATATAAAGCAATAAAAATATTAGAAAACTATTTGAAATTATAAACTCACAAATTGGGTTCGGTGCAGAATTGCGTACCACTTGGTTTGGCGAAACATTTGGGGATAAAATTTAATTTATGTTACAGTTTACTTTTTATGTAATGGCCATCTTATTAAATTCATCTTGGTGTCAAAAAATAGCTAAAAAAATAAAAGAACACCTGAATGTAAACTAAAAACGACAAATGTTGTGAAAAACTACTGTGATGCTACATAATAAATAGTTTTTTTGTTGAAGTTAATTTTTTTAATAGTACTAGTGAGGGGTTCAAAATTGTCATAATTCGGCTTACTGAAAAACACAGGACATTGTGGAAACCAAAATAGCCTAAAACATTAAAAAACTCATTTGTAAATATTTAATTAGCTATGTAATTTTGTTTGTTATAGAAAATGTTACAATTAATGAGGTACTCAATTTTAAAAATCAATATTTATTTAGAGATAGTAAATTGATTCCCTCATAAGTAGTGATGGTTTGCTTGCTTGCAGCTCAACGGTCATTTTTCACACACGAGGGCTAACTAGACCGGGATCTACGGTTTAAAGTGGATTCCAAACCACTACAAACATTCATGCCCAAGGTAGGATTTGAACCCACAAACTGTTGAACCGAAAGGAAGAGCGCTAACTATTCGGCTGCCAGCTCGGCGAAGTAGTCATGCGACTATAACTAATGGCTTTGCATTTAGTAATTTATTTTACGATTAAATTTGCAGAGAATAAGCGTTGCGATTAATAATGCCATTTCCAGAGAAGAATATATTGAAGAATACAGATTTTATTTTGATTTACATACTTCTAACTTGAAGAATTTGAATAGAAACCCAATCAAACATTAATTTATTAAGGAAAATTTTTTAAAAATATCAAGAATTTATGATATTCATGAAATTAAAAGCTAAAAATATGCAAATATATTAAAGTTTTGTTTATCATACAATCATTTTTAAGCTAGTTTTATTAATTTCCCATTGAATAAGCACTATTTTATAACTGTCGAAAATCATCAGGTTTTACAGGAAAATAATTTCTGAATTTTCAAGAGTTTTTGCATGAAATTGTAAATTTTTTTAAAGAGTCTCATCACATAATATGCTTACAAAAATCGAAAGACTTAATATCGATATTAAATTAAAAAAAATCGTTCAATTTGACTTATTTACCCATTTTATCACAAAGTTCAATGATATATAATTATTTCAAAGGAATTATCGATATTATTCACATTAATATAGCTAGAAAAATACTTAAAAAAATTTCAATTCAAAATATTTCGCTATATATTGGAATATGCATGAATTACAAGGTTTAGTAATTTATACTAAAGTATGAATGAAATACAAGTCAATCAGTATGAATTACAAGGCTTAATAATTTATACTTAAGTATGAATGAATTACAAGTCAATAAGTATGAAATACAAGGTTTAATAATTTATACTAAAAGTGTTAAAAATTTATCAAGATAAACGTAGGGAAGGTATAAAAAAGCTTATACTTGCGATAAATACTTTGAGATATTTCCTATTTCATTTAATCGAATATCGAAACACAAACATTTTTCTGTATTTCTCATGATAGGAATTTTAAAGTAGATAATGATGGTGTTTTGTACTTTAAGAAAGAGAGAAGCCATTTTTAAAATTAACTCTATGATTACACGATTTTAGTTGAACAAAATCATATTCGCGCGGAATTTTTTTTAAAATAAAATTACATTTGTGTGAGACGACAGCTTTGATTTATATATGAATTGATTCACAGTCTAAATGTATACAAATTGTATTTTCTTAACAAAATTGATGAATTAGTGGATAAGAAAAAATTTACTAATTAATTTTTGTAGCGATTTAAAAATTTTCTATTTTTAATTTTGAAAAATAAAAATAAAAAAAAAATAAATCAGTGGTACATTTTTCATTGGAGTTTTTTTTTAATGATAAATTCGCTTTTATTCGAACTTTATGAAGATTTTTTTTAATTAGAAAGTAAATAGGGGGAAATTAAATAAGATTATATCTTTATACTTTTAGAAATTTAAGAGTAGCACAAAAAAGAACTCTAATAAACTATCTTTTTGTATAGACAAAAACTATGATAAAATAAAAACGACTCTATACAGAAATAGAATTTTCATTTGATATTAATTTCATTTTCTATTAAGAAATAAATTCAATTATAATTTTTGAATTTAATTCCTAATAAGAAATAAAATTAATGCTAGCTGAAAATTCAAAGAAATGAAATAAAAAAATATTTTAATATAAAGTGAAATATATGTATATATACCAATAAATTTCTTATATTTGGACTGAATTAAAGCGCTAATTAGTAGAGTACAAATTTTACATTCTAGATTAATTATATCAGAATAATATTGTAATTTGTTGCTCAAACTTACAAATCATCGCAAGCAAAATATTTATATAGTAAACCAAATAGTGTTTTGGGGTTAGTTCTGTATTGTTTGACGCAAAATCTTCAATGGAACGCTTATATTAATGATAATAATAAAATTAATAAATAAAATTACACATTATCCTTCTGCATCATTACTCAAAAATTGTTGTGTTTTAAAAAATATCCCTTTAATTAAAAAAAATGGAACACTCTCAATATCATTTATGTACTAAAATTATTATTTAAAATATAAGTAAATTTATACTATAAATTTCAAAAATTAATAAATTACAAACGAAGAAAAATAATTTTGGTTGATAAGAGTAACCCAAATGAATTGATTATTTTATTTATAGATTGTGTGGCTTATGATCAAGTGGCCTTTGACTGCTTTAAGCAATTTTAATTTGTCAAAAATGAGCAATGGGAAATTTAATGATGATGCATAGTAAATAATAAAAATAGATTCATAATTCAATTACTCGAATTATTATTACATAAATATGTAAGAAGTGCTATTAAATATTTTTGTCAAATGTATCCAATGCATCTATATAATCTAATGTGTCTCATGAATATTCATTTATATGATATTCATTTTCGTATGTCTGTATCGTCGATTTTTGATGCTTTAGCTATCATATATGTATATCTATCAATCCATTTATATATATACAGAGAGAGAGAGAGAGTGAGAGAAAGAGAGAGAGAAAGAAAGAGAGAGAGAGAGAGAGAAAGAGAGAGAGAGAAAGAGAGAGAGAGAAAGAGAGAGAGAGAGAAAGAGAGAGAGAGAAAGATACAGGGTGTCCCAAAACGACCGCTTAAATTCAGCACAGCTGGATTCCTCGTTGGGAGTACATAAAAACTGCCCAAAGAAGCGTTCCAGTACGATCCATAGTTTACGAGAAAAATGCGAAAAACAAAATATGACGTCACTGCCAGTGCAAGAAAAGGCACTTTATTGAACATATCAACAGCAGTACATGCAGCGGATATCGACGGGCATACACCCTAGCAGTTCGTAAGTCATTTCCATTACATCGGCCGTATATCAAGAACATGTCGCAGTAGTCACGAAGGGAATACGTGGCCACCATACGAAGACGTAGCTGCAAGATACAGCATTTTAAATATCAGTTCAACGGGGACTTAACGTCATTCCATGGCGCGCGCATTAATGACGTGATATGCACGGTGAACGTTTTAAACATTATCGTCTGGAAAGATATGAAAATACTGTTGTTGATATGTCCAATTAAAGTTTTTTTTCCTTACACCGGAAATGACGTCATATTTTGTTTTACGTCATACATTACTAGAGATCTTACAGGAAAGACTCTTTGGGCAGTTTTTATGTACTCCCAACGGGGAATCTAACTCTGCAGAGTTTATACTGTCCCTTTGGGACACTCTGTGTGTGTATATATATATATTTCGATGAATAATGAATTTCATTCTCAGTATTTTTGGTGCATACAAAGTTTGGAATATGTCATATTTACAACCTGAAAGTATGAATTTTTTAAAAAGTTCTTAGACCGTAAAGTGAAAAAAATAAAGGCAAAAAAGAAGGCATGTTATTTCTTGCATAATTCGATGTCTCGAACGTAAATTTTTTTATCTTCAGTAGAAACCATTTGAGCATTCTTTTTTCTTTTTCTTACACAAAATCTGATGATTTTTTTCGCATCCTGCAGAGTACATATGTAATATGTGTGTGTTTTCTTTATTTAAAGTTCTACATAGAATTATTCTTTTCACAATTTTTATAATTACTCAATCTTTATTGTGCTGTGAAAGCTTCAGTTTTTTTTTATAAAAGATTTTAAGTTTTTTATAATAAGATCGTATCCAGGACACAGAATTAATTAGTATGCTTAGAAATTTGTTGATGACATTGTAAGTTTGAATATGTTACATCAAGAATCTTATTATCATTCAAGCATTTTACAGAAATTAAGACAAGTATGGACTAGAAATTCCTTATAAATAATATTTCTCTTGATTCCCGCAGAAATGCTTAAATTATATTCTAATTTCTGATGCAACATTACCAATAAGACAAGCAAAGTTTTTCGTACTAGTTCTACATTAAATCTTTTTTGTTTTAATCACACAAATGAATTAGAAATGCAAATTATGTTAAAGTTTTTTTTATATCATCAGCATTGTCGAAAGAATCAGGGAGTGTTAAGCAATTAGTTATGAAAAGAATAAACATTAATATATAAACCAAAAAATTAAAAATATGACATTTTTGTCTAAAGTTTATTTATTTAAATTGCGGATAAGTGAACAGTACTCAATCTTTAATATGATATAAAAAATCAAAATGTTATAATGTATTCACAAAGTTTCATTTAAAAAATCTACACTAACAGAAAAGTGTACTTATTGGTGTGAAATTGTTATTGGTAAAAAAGTGGACTTATTGGTGTGAAATGATACGTTAAGTTTAAAAAACCTAATTAAAACATACGTTTATTTTTATTTACCAGCTATTTGGTTAAACTATTAAATCCGATAAAAAGACAACATTTTTAGAAATAGAAACAATAAGTATCACCTCCAGTTTTTCATTTGATTTGTAAGAATGTATTATTAATGTAAATTGGTTACATATATAACATTGTTTTTGATTTTACTGTATGCAAAGAAAAAGAGCAAAATAATAAAAATGAGATGATTATTCTTAAACTGAACTCTTGCATTACTAGAAACAAGTGCATATTTTCATAGTGAGCTATTTTCGTGCCATTTGTTAAAAAGCAGTCGTGATCTAACATATGAAACCAAGGATTTCATAAACAATTATATGGAAGGAATAGAACAGTAAACCAAGTATCAATGTATAAAATTTAAGTTTTTTTTTTATCTTGTTTTGACCTGCGGATAGAAATTTGATTTTTTTTTCTCGAAAAAAAATTATGAAAGAAACAATAAAAGTTTGTTAGATGAAAATAATAAGATAAGAAACATATATATCAAAAGAAAAGTAATACTCCTAAAGTATTTTTTATGAAAATAAATTGTTTGGAACAAAGTGTTTTATATTTTCAGCAACACAATTCATTTTAGTTTTCTTCAGGGCATATAAGTTCTAGAAAATTTTAGAATTAATTAAAATCAAGCCTTAAAAATAACTTTGTTAAGCGCTGCACAATCTTTAAGACTTTATTTATAGATGTCAATCCCTAAGGCTTTTATTATTTACAGCTAGTTAAGAAAACTTTATCAGTATGATCAAATTTAAATAAAAATATCAACTAAAAATTCTGAAATTGATTCTTGCGAACTAAAGATTTGAGGGACCTTATTTTTTATTTCAAAAAATTTCCCTTGAAATGAAATTTTACATATTTATGCTTGCATTACCCCAACTAAATAAAAAAGGATTTTCAGTATTTATAAAATTTTAAAACTTTTTTTAAGGCAGTCATGTCTTAAAAAATACAGATGGTTTTGGAATTTCTGCAGTAGAATATGAAATAAATAGGATTATAATAATTGATTTGACAGCAATTGTAAAAAGTTAATGTTAAAAATAACAAGATTTTAAAATTTTTTGTTTGAATTCATTACAATTTAATGTTTCTAAATCATAGTTTGACACAGACTATAAAATATTAAGGGATGCTGATAAAAACTGAGATTATTTTTTTATAGATTCATTTATAAATGCACATTTATGTTTCATATTAAATTAGCATACTTTGACACATTTCACTACTTAGTTTTATGATGTGGTAAATGACTTCATTTTATTTAGTAATGTTTTTATAATTTCACCAAATTATAGTGAAATTTTATGCAGTATGGTGATTTCAAGTCTGATGTCAGGTATTTAGTTTTAAGATTCTTTGCCTATGAGGAACAGAAGATTTTTTATAGATAATATTCACTTTTTAGATGTCCTAATGTTATAAGCTCTATATATTTCAAAATTCTAATCCTAAGAGAAAAAAAATCCGATTTTTATTTATCATTACTTAAAAGGGACTGGAATCGAGCTTGGTATCTTTCATTCTGAAGAACTGCCCCATCACTAGAATATGATGAAACTCTTTTGTATGATTTACATGATTTTCCTAGAAAAAGGATTCAGATAAATGATTGAATAAAGTTCTAATATAAAGAAACAACGTTTCAAAGATTGAAGTGTAAATATAAAATATGACGAATCAAATAATATCTTCATTTTTGATACTTGCATATATTTTCAATGAACACACAATGAATTTTCTTGCTGAAATTTTATTAACGAAATTGACAGATGTTTTGTCATGCATTTTTTGTTTTATAATGAATATTTTTTCTATAAAATTGATTTATTGAAATAATAATTACTTGAAAGCTGTAATTTTGTGTAAATGACCTATTAACAAAATTTAATACACACCGTTAACAAATAAATAAGTTTAATTAACAAATAAATAACAAATTAATAACAAATAAATAACAATAACAAATAAGAAGTGTAAAGTCCATTTATTAAGACTGAATCAATCAATGAAAGCTTAAAATTATTATATTATAGAAACAATCAATACAAATGAGATCAAAACATTAAGTAGTAAAAGATTTTTTTAAAAATTGCTTTCAAATTGATTGTATTTTCAAGAAGGATCTAAATGGTAAACCAGAGTGAAAATTCTTATGAGATAATCATGAAATGAAATTCTTCCAAAAGAAATGCTTATAGAAATAGTTCACACATATTGCAATGAAATACACTTTTACATACATAAACTCCAGGAAAAATAAAAAAGATACATTTCATAACCATAATTATTACAAAAATATTTGATAACAGAAATACAATTTGAAAATAGTGTAAAATTAATATTTGGATAATATTTTTAGGAGCTAAAACTAAAGTTAAGAACCATATAAACCTAAAGCAAAAATGTCTGAACAGTTAACTTATAAATTCAGCAAAATATTTTCATAAAGTTTATGTATACCCTGGCTTTGACTTTTATATTTTGAACGTAACTAATTTTAAATTTTCATAAATGTATAGGTTTACAAACTTTTATTTTTTGAGTATTAGTAAATGAAACGTTGATCTTTTCATTTCAATTGAAAATAGTTTTATTTTAAGAGACTTTTAATGAGAAAGATATATTTTCTTAAATGCAAAGCATGAGTGGAATTTTTAAACTAATTTAGTTTTTCTTCCTAGAGATTTTCTTTGAAAGATAAGTAAAAAAAAATTACAGCTTTTCCTTTTAATTGACTATAATTAATGGATATAAACTTTTTAATTGATTTCTAATGTATTTGAATTTTAAATTCTTGTCTTCAGAGTATCATTTATTCCTTCTGGTAACATTTTTAATTGATTTTTTAAGAGAATTAGTTTTTATTATTAATTTTAAAGAACAGTTTAAATATTATTTCTTTTATTTTTGAAAACTTCTCAAAGAGTAAAATATTTTCATGATTAATTTAATAATTTCCTGTTTTGAAAATGACTGAACATTGAATATTCATAATCTATGTAAATATTTTTTTCTAGCAATACATTTTTATATTTGTTTATCATATAGGCTACTAAAATTGATTTAATCCCAAAGTCATTAATTGTACTTCTTTGTTCTAATTGCTTCATATTACTATATGAAAGAAGCAAAAAATTTAAAAACTAACAAATATTTTCCGTTATAAGCTTCAAACTAATTTTTTTGACTTAACTGAACACTTGCCATGGATTCTACCTTTAACCTAATTATTCCTAGGTGTATAATTATTGTCAGTATTAAATGTAATTACTAATAATGGACATGAGTTTATGTAAATCTTTGCAAAGTAAATTTTTACTTGTGAATGTTATATTACTTTTTATAGTTAAAAATGATTTAGTAATAAATTTAAATTCATGCAACAGTATTAAAAAATCAAATTAGATATCAATCAAACATTAATTTTCGATTAAAAAGTAAATGAGAAAATGCTTATCATAATACATTATTATATTTATTATTAATATAAATTATTAGTGTACTACTTTAGAGATTTTATAAATAAAAAATTCCTTTTATTATTTATTTTAATAAGTTAAACAAATGTATTATGTTCATTATCAATATACAAAACCTGTTTTTCAATCTAAGAATATTTTAATATATTTAATGTTGTATTTATTAATTTGCATTATTCAGCTCGAGTACTAATTAGCAAACTAATTAATTTTTTTTCATTTTACTATAAAAATTACAATAAATATCTTTTTAAAAGTAAGAATGCAATAAATATGATTTTAATTTTTAACAAATTTTATTTCTTACTGAAAAAACAGACATTTAAGGAGGAAAAATTATTTATAAGAATAAAAATCAAGTCTTTATTTCAAATTAAAAAATAACATAACACACCTATTAAGCAGTGAAAATTTTGTGTTGTCTATTAGTTTATATAAAACTACACAAAATTATCAGAAATGTAATAAATATTTAGAAGTAAATAAAATATTAATATGTAAATGTGTAAAATGTTATAATTTAAAGAAAATGAATATATAGGCCTTTTTCATTTTTGTAGTGGTCTTGCAAATAAAATAATCCGTGTGTGTGTGGATAGTTTAAAATTCATTTACATAAATTCCAACTATTCAAAAAAGTTTTTTGACATTCATTACAGTCCAAAAAAAGACTTTAAAAAATATCAGCATTTTATGAATTGATTTTTCTATGAGTCAGTAAGTTTACAAAACTTATTACTATATTTATTTTTTCTAAACCGCTAAGATAAAAATCGATATCGCCTTGTAAATGCAAAGAAATATTTTATTTAATTATTTGAGAAAAATAACCTTATTATATTTCGAGAAAACAAGATATTTTTTTATTATAACAAACATTAATAAAATTCATACAAATGACATTATTATAATTTATATGTCCACGAAATGTATGCCTGTTATCAGAAGAATAATATAAAGATGAAAAAGATGGAATCATGAAATTTATCTTTATGTTGAAATGTTCGTGCAAACCGTCACTTTTTATTTGATTAGTATTTATGAAATTTTCTTAAGAGAGCTACTGATTACCTAAGAAAACCCCGAATAAATTACTTTAACATTATCATCCGTTTGCTTGTTACCGGTGATAACAAAGTACGTTTTTTTTTCATAAAAAGGATGTTCTATTCATGGGAGGGGAAAATTTGAAGTCTCTGTTAATCATGAGACTAGAAATCTAGAGGTTAGAGGACTGACTTAGCTCTTGTTTGTATCCCATTTAGGATGGCTCCTACCCTCCGCGAGCCTGCCCGCCATGGGTGACCCTACCGCTAGTCAAACTACTGCCGGCATAGCTCCCAGGGTTGTCAGAGCACTCCACCCCACCTGCACGTCAGGTCACGGATTTTTTTCAAAATTTTCTAAGGTCAAAATTTTTGAGACTTTTACCAACAGTTTCACTTATGCCAGAACATATTCTTGAGTATCTAGGGCTATTCAAGCATGATTTATGTAACGATCCTTTGATGGTATTTGATTTTTTGGGGGTGTTTAACGTTATGAACCTGGTCTAGCGCTGCTGGCTAAAGGGGCATGCAACAACAACAACGCACTTTTTTATTTATATTATAGTGATTCTGAAGCGAACATGTACAATTATTTTAAAAGATACAATCAATATTGTTGTTGAGTGGATTGTATGGTATGGTGGTATTATGTTGCTTTTGTGTGGTCAGAGTTATTGTTTTTTTGTTAGGTGTGGTATGAAATATGATAATTTAATATAATGTTGATGCAATTTATATACATCGCATAAAATTGCATAAAAAAGGATTATATTTGTTCCAGAAACAAATTAATGATTAATACGCTCAGAAATTAATATATTGTAACAAATTTGATAAATCTAAATCTTATTTCATTTTATAAGTTGCACATTCAGAAAATGTTAAAAAATGTACTATTAATAATATTTTAAAAGCTTGATTCCACTAGAAATTTCTGATGCCTATTTCTTCTTCTTTTCTTTTTTATTACACGGAATAAAAACACTAGGAAAGATATTCCAATCGGTTTGTTTGTTCTGAAATACATTTTGGTATAAAACATTCATGCCCAAATATTCAATCTAATTTTCGTATTTTTCGAGCTGGATACAGTAGATGTCAAGAATATGAAAGCCACATAAAATAAGATTGCATTACATAATTTAAAATTCTTCCACATACAAATTGAAAATATATTTCCTCTTTATACAGAGTGCACGTAGTACCTGAAAATGCAAAATGTTGTAGGATTTTTCTGGAAACTTAGAAAGAAGTAAAAAATTCAAAGTACTACTATATATATTCATTACTATATGTGACACACAGTTCCTACTTAAGTTTCAACCGACTTTGAAATAGAATTGGGAAATATTTCGTCCTGAAAAAAAATGGCAGTGCGTTGACAGTAAAAGCCAATTTAATTTAAGTGCTTTGTTTTTTTAAGAATAAGTTTGTAAGAAATGAAAACTTCTTAGATGATAGAATATATTGTTTCTTTATTTGTATAAAATCTAAATAGCACACACGTTCTACTGTTATGCAATAAATTACTGGCTTTTTAATTTCTTTAAAGCAACTTAATAATAGCTTATATGAAGTTAATTATTTTTTTGAATTGAAATTAATGATTGGTGTTAGAATCTTTTTCTTACTATGCGATAACTTAAGTTTATGGTATATTTAAAACTAAATTATTTGTCTGATATTATCATATAGTATAAGAATTAAAAAATACAATATTATAGTAATTATTTGAATTAAAAATTAGTACTGTTTAGTGTATTTAAAAGTGCATAATTGATAGTAAATTATTATATTTTTATGTTTTTTGTTGGGAATTTTAAATTATTGCTAATTTCGCAAGATAGTAAACATATAGATTTATATAAACAAATATGTTGCCCATTTTCATGAACTTTTATGTTATAAGAAAATTTCTGTAATATACTATTAATATGTTCTTTATATTTATTGTTTGTTTCCAAAATAAAGATTGCTTGATAAAATTCTTAATTTAGTTTCCTAAAACGTTCCATTGCGTGAGATAAAGAATCTCGAGCTTCATATGAGTAGGATTACATCATTGTTTATAAATGTTTAGTTCAGCTTCATAAAATACTCTCATTTGGATGATTCAGAAAAGTCAGGTTTTAATGCATCAAGCGACTCAAATCTAATCTCATGAGATTTCTCTTAATATCTTACTTATATAAAACCAACTCTTTATCAAAGGCACTTAATGGATAAAAATATGCATAAAAGTTTGAATTAAAAACTGTAGATAATGTAAAAACATGAAAATATACACAATGAACTTATTTACAGATTAGATGTTTATCATGCTTTAAAAGCTTTCTGCATCAAATACTTGAAATCTACAGCAATATTTCAATTTCCCAATTTTTCTTCTCAAATTATATTCATTAAATTATGTGTTGGAGACATTGAATTTTTAAAATTGTTCTTCCCTTTTTCAAAGAATGCATATTTTAACAATTGCTTATTTTAATTGTTGAAAATCATGTTTTATTTTGCAATGCTTATACCCAGTTTACTCTATAAAATACGCAAAATGAGATTTAATAGTAAAAATAGCGATTATTTTAAGAAATAAGAAATCGATAGAAAAGTTAAGCCATTCATTTTAAAATTTATCGAACTGAAAATAAAAGAACTTGGTTTGCATGCTATTTATTCTATAGAAAGTGTCTAACTTATGAATGCCAAATCATATCCCAGTTATAATTTTTTGTTATGATAACCTATACGAATCCAAGGAAGTAAAAATATAATTTATATCCAAAATTTCTGTCAATATACTCTGTTATCATTCAATTTATAGTATTATTAGCACAGATGCCTTATAATCCAGAATTACAAATTCTGAGTTGGGCAATTTTTTGGAGGATTTTCTTGTTTATTTGGCAACCTGGTTTTTATTACTTCATGCACATGGAGACCTATAAGAATAATGTAGAAAATTTTATTTTGGCAACCCTAGTATTTACGTCATCGCGAGATGTTACAATACGTCATCTCGGCAACATTTATTCGTCACCAAAAAAATTCAAAATTTGGTATCCTGGATTATATGGCATCTGTGCTGTATTACTTACATTGGAGCTCCAATTCAGAATTAAATATGTTGTAGAATCATGGTCCATAATTTGTCCTAAAATTTCCAAAAACTGTAGCGACATCAGTCTGGATATAACTTGCCTTATATTGTTCAGATTGAGAATATCTGTTTATTTGGTAGTGATTTCCCCAATCACAAATAAATATATAGGCTAAAGCACATTTAATTTCTATGAAAGTAAAACAAAAATTAGCTTATAAAACTTTCCCTATTTTTTAAATTCTACTGCAACACATGAATTTTAATTGAGACACGAGTTCTTCAACGTAAAATATTGCTTAGGTTAATAACATTCTCAAAGTATTTAAATATTTAAATTTAATTCAAAATCTCTATCATTGTTTTAATTTTTCTAGCATCTTTATATGAAGTAAAACGGAACTCATTAGTTTTGATGTGTAATATCATTCACTCAAGATCAAAGAGAGCTTTTTAATATTCCTATTACGAGAGTAACATTTCTTTTTTATTTAAATAAATTATCATGTTTAAAGTTATGTTTTTGATAAATTTTTAGTAATGTACTGTACACGTGCTTGTGCGTGATTCATAAATAAATAGTTACTTCAAAATTTAGTGAGTGGACTCTTAGCATTAATTTAATTTCTTAGGAATTTTGCAAATGTAAAATTTTTAAGGGGTAGATTCATTTTGTGGGTTTTAATTTAGTAAATTTATTTCACAAAAATTTAATGTGAAAAATTTCATAAAAAAGATGAAAAGAAATCAATGTAATATATTTTACAGAAAACTTTCTGGAATTCAGTTTTGAAAGAGTGTGAAAGTAACAGAAAAGAACAAAGAAAATGGAAAAGAATATTCTTTTTTTCCAGGACATTTCTTCCAGATTTTAGAAAAATGCAACATATATCGCAAAAGTGACAGAATAATACAGTAAAATAAGTATTTTCTTCATAGAAACTTTCTACTTAATGTTTGAATGCAAAATGCTTCAGCGTTAACGATTGTTTCGATTAATTATTTACTTTTTTTAGAAAATATGCATTGATGTGTGTGTTTTATAAATTATTTATAATTACATAATACAATTATTTTACCATTATTGTATTTTAATCCAACTATTAATTTTACAAATAATTAAGTAATAAAAGGAAATTTAAAAATTGCTCTAGTGGAACTAAAGTCCATAAAGTACAAATATATTTTTTTAATGGCTGGTACTTGTGTAACGAACACTTCGCCACAAGAAGTCCGTAAACTGTTACTTAAAACTATTGTAAACTGTTATTAACCGGTGGGCACCTATGAACCAAATCACGGGGGCGAGTAGCACTACCCATGTCATATCACCACAAATAAGGTGGGCCACATTTATTCCACATCCCAAGAGAAAGTACAGAAAAACACAGAGAAAAAGAAAGAAACAATCATGCCAGAGCAAGGATTCAAACCTGAGACTAATATCTTAGGAGTCAGGAACATTAGCCCCTGAGCTACAAATATAAATCTATGTAATTATAAATTCTGGTTAAAAAAAGAGGCATAAAAAACTTTGATTTATGATTATAAATTTCATTAACAATTATTGTAATTTTTTCTTGTTCATTTGCTTTGTGTTTTAGTTAATCTTAATATACATAGGGTAAGCA
This sequence comes from Latrodectus elegans, assembly GCA_030067965.1. Classification (NCBI taxonomy): domain Eukaryota; kingdom Metazoa; phylum Arthropoda; class Arachnida; order Araneae; family Theridiidae; genus Latrodectus; species Latrodectus elegans. Next base: position 26,955,114 of record CM057810.1, on the reverse strand, counting down.
AAAAATCTATAAAAACTTTTATAATATTTCCTTAAACCCGAAAGACCCACATAAAATAAAAATTCTCATGTTTTAGCCTATGTAGGTGATGGGATTTGTTTGTTTGTCGCTCAACGGTCAATTTTTGCCCACGAGGGCTAATTATACCGGGGCTTACGGCTTAAAATGGATTCCGAACCACAACAAACATCCATGTTCAAGGTGGGATTCGAACCCACGAACTGTTGAACCAAAGGCAAGAGCGCTAACCATTCGGCTGTCAGCTCGGCCTATAAGTGATGGGAATCTTTAAGGTAAGGAAAAAATTCAAACACAGATGATATATATCATTGGTAAGAAAAACTTATTTGGAAATACGCAAATGAGACAGGCAATTATAAATTATTACGCATTTGATCCAAAACAAGTTTTCCATTGCATCTCATGTAAGTTAACAAGGATAATGAGTGGGAATGATAAAGCTTTGTTAATGAAGTTGCTTTACATGAAATAGGAATCAGCGCAAATTTTGATTCCATAAAAATGTAAAGACTTGTGTGTTATAATGATCTGCTAGATGATATTGAAGGATAAAGTTTCTTAATATTGATAGGCTTTATAAAGTTTGATTAAGGATATAAAAAAATTGGATAGCTGGATTATTGTATAAGTTCCAGATGTTCAAGTTTAAGGCAGACACACTGGGCATGAGTTATACCAGAAATAAAAATATTAACATCAGAATCCGCTACAATGTAATATGAATAGCAATAGGGAATAGCAATGCACGGGAATCTGCCAGATGCTTACCATGCATATCACCACCCTTAAGATGATGTCTCATTCATTTCGCAGTGCATATGTTTTCTTTTAATTATGTACGAAAACTCCATTTATTGACTGTTTTTTAAATTTTTGCTTATTTTCAAAGAATCAGTGATTTATCGATGTTAAACCAACAATTCCTTATTTATTTTGGTTATTTTTTCACGTTTTAGTAGTTTTTAAAGTTTTAACAGACTTTTTACTGCCCCGCATATTAGAATCATATTTTAAAATTAAAGATATTATGACTATAATCAAAATTAACTAACAAGAAAGTAATATCACAATGAGTCGAGCACACAAAATACGCACCATCATCATTAATATGGCACGTCTTAACTTTCTTCAAAAATTTTCCACTTTACCTTTAGTTTCCAATTAAAAATCCCCAATCTCTTCAACTTGATTTTTTCTTCTAATATTTAGTACTTCTATTGGTCTTAATTCACTAGAGTTTTACTGAAGAAATATGGTTCTAAATTCTTACAGCTATACAATATGACACAAATAACAGATTATTCGATCCTTATCTTCATGATTATGTCTGAATTTTTATAATTTCTGATTTCTTTTGCGCTGATCTTTCATTTAACATTTTTCACCTACTGATTTGTAAAGTATTTTCTTCTTTTTCAAAAACTTTCTTTGCTACATTCTCAGCAATTATTTATCTCACGTTATCATTTTCCGTATTTAACAACTATACAAAATACACTCGTGTCCATAAATTAAGGATAATGCAAGTTCAGACAAATAAAGAGCCAGAAGCGAAACAAATGTGACTTATTTGTAAAATCTATTTATTAAACAAGAGGTAAAGAGCAAAAAGGTGCTATATGTTTGACATCATTAATAAAAATCGAGATTTTTACTCCCTGGAGCAAATTTCAAAAATAGAAACTATTAACAGAAACCAATATATCATGGCTGGCATCATGGCTAATATATAGTATGCCTCCAAGACGATGCAATACAGTCCTCACAATGCCTATGTATGCCAAGTATCAAGTTATCAATCTGATCTTGGGGAATATGTAAGAGGGAGTTGAAGGGTTGTAATTCGTCAGCCAAGCATGTATCACACATGCTCTATTGGATTGAAGTCCGGTGAGTATGCTGGCGAATACATACGAGTGATATCCTCAGTCATTCGTCTACAATGTTTGCGCGGTGAGGACAGGCGTTGTCATCCATAAACAGAAATTCTGCATTCCCCGAAACAAACGTACATGTTGTTCCAGAATGACATCTCGATTGATGTGGCCTGTCATGGTTACATTCTGAACATGCAGGCTAGTTCTGGAACCCAGAATAATTCCTCCCCCAAACGAGCAATCCTGCACCACCGTAACGGTGTCGTTCAATGGTGTTTTCTTGGTAGTAACGGGTACCTGGATCTCTCCATATTAACCGCAGGCAACACTGAGTTGTGGTAAGTGGAATACATCTGACAGGCCTACGAGCATATAGACCAAGAATGGCGAACCTTTCTTGATGTCCTTGCCACAAAGTCATAAAAATTATTTTTTAAATAGGTAACGTGCCACAATGAAATTTCATACGAAATGTTAACGTGATGAAACTATATGTAAGTAAAATTAAATAAAAGAATATAAAATTCTTCTTTAAACAATTTTTTATTAATCAGTGCATTACAAAAAGCAATATACTAGAAACAAAATTCATGTTAAAAACAATAAGTTTTAATGTGATTTCTGTTGCTGTACACGAGATGATAAATATTTAATATCTGGTTCATATTTGGTTAATTTTAACAATACGCATGCAGAGCTCAATTCATCCGTCATTCTATTCCTATATATATATTTTATAAAATTTAATTCTAAAAATGGAAATTCACATGCCCACGTCAAATTAAAATATTGATAAAATTGCCTTCGCTAATATTTTTAAGCAATTAAACGTGCCAGGAATTCAATTCCATGTAGTTAGAATTTCCTCTTTTGCAATTTTATTCATTTTATTGATTACTTTCAATAATTTTTTTAATCAATAAATTTTTGATTACTTTAAGGTTAACCTTAATGTTGCTACAGGTTAAAATTACAGTCGTGCAGAAATATGTTCTTGTAAACGAATGCAGAACATAAAATAAAAAATAATATGTAAAAATATTTACCTAAAAATAACACTAGATGTATTTACAATAAACGGTTATATTTTTTAACATGTCACTGAAGTTTCAAAGACGACAGTTTACTGAAAAATGACTAATGCAGTCTGTAGTATGAATTGGGTGCTGCGACGGCAACAACATGCAATAACATTAAATGGCGAAACTGGATACGCAAAAATTTTTTCTAATGCGTATCTTTATATATTTCGAGAGAATTTGAGAGAATCATAGTAAAATGTATAATTTGACAATTCTAGTTAACATGCTAAGATAGGTATTCAGAACTACAAATTTATATCATAAATTATAAATTAAGTATAGATAAATAATTTTAAATTCATTTATATCAAAAAAGATAACTTATATATAATAATTTTGTAAGTGCGTGCCATCAATATTTTCAAACGTGCCACTTGAGGCACACGTGCCATTGGTTCGCCATCCCTGATATAGACCAATGTGCCCTAAGCGTCTGTACACGGTCTGCCTTGAAAGTGTGTTACCGGTAGCTGAAGAGAACTTACGAGATAGGTCTAATGTTTTGCTCCGTCTGTTTCTTTTGGCAGTAACTACCAAATACCGGTCCTCATTCCGTGTTGTAACTTTGGGTGACCTGTGATGTAAAGTCTACTCTTATTACCGTCATCTTGGAACCATTGCAAAAGCCTGGAGATGACATTCTGGGTGATTTCAAGTTCCTTGGATACTTCCAGCTGGATACGTTCACATTCCAGATGGCCGATAATTCTACCACGTAAAATATCATCCGAATTCTTCCTCTGGGCCATAACTATGCGGTTATTGGATTGAAAGACTTTTAAAGCGCTTGTGAACAATCTTACTTCATTGCAACCATTCCTCATATACCCCTCTCTTACACTCTCGTCATTATAACATACTATCGGTGACGTCTGGTGGTTTCTCGTAATTTGCATATTATTATTCAAGATGTGTGTGATAATTCTACATGTGAAATTTTTATTTCTGAGTTCAAGTTCTGTGTGATTCTGAATTATCCTTCATTCATGGACATGAGTGTAATAAATGTAATGATGATTATGCATACGAGAATTTTAAAATTTTTGTTTAAATGTGATGATCTTAGCAATTTTTGTAATGTGTGTTATAATGGCAATTTCCAGATGCTATTTGGACTCCTATTTTCAAAAGTACTTCATTTTGATCGCAAAGTTGAATTCATGGATTATCATATTCAATTAATTTGTCGTAATATAAATTAATTTCCCGCTTTTTTCTCCTTATATTTACATAAAAATTCCTCTTTTTTATTTATCATATGTTACTAATATTTATAATATTAACAGATATATCTATTTTAAAAGGAAACTAGCAGGTAAGAAAAGCTCTTTCTGAGTGTAAGTTGGTTTCAGGCAAACAAAAAAAGATAAATCTCAGTCAAAAAGCCAAATTTTTTAAAAAACAGTTTTTAAAAATTATGTTTAAAAGCCAGATATAATTGTTAAATATAGCACCTTTTAGGTTAATCTTAACTTTCCTTATTAATTATTCCAAGCATGTGTTAAATAAATAGGTTTTGCTGATATCTCTATATCAAACCTTTATTTTAAGCTACTTTATTATTTTTATTTTGATAACTTCTGCAAACTCTGCTGCAATTATCAAAAAATCTATTTAGCAACAATAATCTGGTATATATTCCCTACTTTCTATAGAAGACTGATATTTAGCTAAAACAACCCTTTATTTTGGTACTAACATAATTTTGCCTGAAATCAACTCTACTCTGGAAACTTAAAAAAAAAAAAATTTCAATGTTATGAAAACATCTAAAATTTTTTCTTTACAAGAGCAGAGATTTTTTTTGCAGTTTCACTCAACATCTATTTAATCAGCCTTATCTTTTCAGCCACAAAATTAAAAAAAAATTCTTCAAAATAGTTTTTTAATGCATTTAAAACATCTTCTTATTCTCCAATAAAGTCACTTTTTTGTTCAACACATGATAGTACTAGGTTTAAAACTATAATTCTTGATTCTCTTATATTATTTCAAGAAGACCGCTAATTTGATAATTCTAATACTGTTTTTCGAGAACTTTTAACCAGTTATTTTCCCTATTTCTTTTTTCTTCTCAGAAATTCCTTTGGTTATTTTCCTTTCAGTCTATTGTCATCATAATTAAACTTTTTTTTTCTTGCTTAAGAATTTCATTTGTGATTTGTCTTTAGTTCTTGTCTTTCTATTAAGCTTTTCTATCATTTGTTTCTAACGAACAGATTTCTCAATTGTGTTAAAAGATCACCTTAGTTCTCTTGCACTTTTTATTTAATCTTGTTTTACTTCCTCCTCTTATCCAATTAATTGTAGCATTCATTCCTAAAATGTTAATTTTTGCCAATGTTTTGAGCGACATTAAAAATTTGCTTACCACCCTTCTTTTTTTATAACTTACAAGTTTTTACTAGCACAAATATATGGCATAGTAATTTAAGACAGATTTTTTTGTATGACTTCACATCTAAAATGCATGCTTTTTTACATAACTTATCATCTTATCTAATGATTCTTATTTTTTCCATATGGCGCCTTCCAAGAGTAAAATGTAATTATATGAGAAATAGGTGTTGTCTAAAATTGTATTGTCTTCTATTTCAAACTTTGTATCTTATATTTTTTTACCATAATTTTTACCAGGCAGACTTTGCTTGTCAGTCATAAATGAAAGGTAGCACCCTTCCATATTTAGCGTATAAGTCACAGAGATTTCTAACTAATTTTAGTCAAATTTAGCAAAACATATGAGTTAATATTGGACAGAAGGATGATGGAAAGCATTCATGCAGAACATGTTCTCATACCAATGATGCGTATTAATTGGTATCCAAAATTAAAGCTGATGTTCTTATTAAAGCAGATTCCTTGATTAGCCATTGACTTTTTATCTGAAAATTTGCTACACGTATTATTCATATCATTTGATACGCAATGATACCAGAATAAATTGTATAGAAATAATGTAAAAGCTTAATTGTATGCAAAAACACTAGTCAAAGGAAATAGCTATTGAATAGTTACACTTATAGGATGTATTGATGATTCTTGCAATTCTGAAAGCTTACAGCCTTTATGTTGTTAAAAGGATTGTTGTTAATGGGTGATTAAAGCAACGACATTTTTACTCCTAAAAGTAAATGTTGTAAAGTTTAACATAATTTGGGATAAGTTTGCTTTTGTTGCTGCTATGTATGCTGATAGGACTAAAATTTAGCGACACTGAATAATCTTTTTAGCCAATGCCACACTGAATATTTTTTTCAGATGATCAAATGGAAGTGAAATTCTTAATTAATTATTAAGTCAATTATCATTCGTTAAAAAACTGCATTTGAAAAGGTTATTAAAAAGACACAAAGCGAATTTGAGAGTTTTATATATGACGCACATTAATTTTATAAGAGAATTGTGTCACAGCAAATTGAAACTGTATGCGCCTTGTTCAACACGATTTCCCTCCTATTGGAAGATTAGCAGTAATTTTAAAACGATTGATTTGACGAAATGTTTATTAAATAAAATTTTTCATTCGATTAGGTTTGTTTAAAAAATTATTTATGTTCTTAATTGGAAATCTTTAATGAAGAGAGTATTGCACCATTCTCTTTTTTAAAAATAGACAGATAATCACGTTCTCCTGACCACAAACCCCAAGCCCCCGAACTTTATGTTTATCACACACACACACACACACACACACACACACACACACACACACACACACACACACACACACACACACACACACACACACACACACACACACACACACACACACACACACACACACACACACACACACACACACACACACACACACACACACACACAGTTACTTTTCTGCCAAATTTTGTGTCAGTCAAAGCAGTTGATTTTAACTATAGAATTCTAAATTTAATTAAACACATTCACTTCCAAAAGTTAGCACGAAGATGTACAATGCAAAAAAATCAACAAATACTGCTTTGACTGACACAAAATTTGGCAGAAAAGTAGCATATATATTTATGCATAAAACAAAATCAATGATTATATACAGAAATGAAAACAATATTAAATTTTTATAAGTTATCAAATAATGACATACTGCAGATTTAAACAGAATTATATATAAAGTAAAATAACAGCATAAAATGAAAAAAAGGACATTAAGAGATTATGTGATCCCCCTCACTAGTTGTATACAAAGTTTACAACTTGTGACCATACTTTCATTTAGGTGGTCAACCACCATAGAATTAAGCAATAGTCATTCTTCTTGTAGAGAAGTTTCCAGCTCAATAAGAGTGGCTGGAAGTGAGAAACGTGGAGATACAATACAGAGCATCCCAAAGATTTTAAATGGAATTAAGGTCGGGAGAATATGCTGTAATGCTCTATGCGCAATCCCTTCACTCTCCAGGTAGTCATTGATGATGTCAACTCTATGGGGACGTGCGGTAACATCACGTAAAACAAAAGTGAAGCCAACTGCTATAGCGTACAATCTCACAATGTGTTCTAGGACTTCATCTCGATATTGGAAAGCCGTCACAGAACTTCGTTTAAAGATGTGAAGGTCAGTGCGCTTTCCTAATGAAATCCCTGCCCACACCATAATGCTTCTGCCTCGAAATGCGGGATGCTAGGTGATGTTTTGGGGCTGATTGCGTGTTCCTTATACGCTATATCCTTATATTGCTTATACGCTTGTCATCTGGCTCCAAAGCAAATCTTGACTCACCAGTAAACATAACATTTCCTCAGTCAGACACAGTCCAATTGACATGTATCCGGCACCACTTTAATCGTTCCCCTTGATTGGACGGATAGATAAACACAAACTCGAGGTACCCGTACGTACAGTCCATTCAAATGTAATCTTCGGCGTACAGTAGCTGCAGATATCACCTTACTAATAGACGCTGTAACCATAGATGTCACACGTGTGGAGGTCGCTCTGCGATTCCGCTTGGGTAAAATCGCAATATATCGACTATCCGCGGAGTTTGTAGCCCTTTGGAAACCGGCTACGGAGCTTCGTACAACTGTCTGTGAGGTTTGGAATTGTTTCTAGAAACATGAAATTACAAAATGATGAACGCCGGAGAAAAGAGCAACATCTGAGATCGACTGTCCTGCTTCAATGCGCCCCCCAACACGCCAGATTTCAAAATTTTCCGTTCATCTTCTTGAAGTCATAGAAACACGTATGTCTTGAAAACAAATTGTACGAAAATTTTAAACACCTTCTATCAGCACTTACAATCCATTTCCGCAACCCTTCATAAAGCTGATATCTTATAAGACTGCCCTTTTTAGCATATTTCTTGACATAAAAACGCGATTCGTTGTTACCTAACATATTTGCATACTTCCATTTTCTTCTGCAGCGATTTGCATCCTCTTTAATTCTGAATGGTTTCCGGAAATTAGCATTTTCCTCTCCGTGCTTAACTTTTGAAAGTGAGTGTACTTAGTATTAATACGAAGATAAATTTTCTTGCTAATTTTTTATTTCATATATAAACTTATTTTAAATCCCAAATTTATAAAATAATTATGTATATTATAGACCTTTTATTTACAGATTTGAATGCATCATTCTTTCTGTGATTAAAATGTATAAGAATTTTTTTTTTAAATTTTCAATTTTGTATTGTAATTCATTATAGTGTAACCCTTTTCATAATATTGAGATTCATTTATTTCTGAAATTTTAGATTTTAATTAATATTTCAGAGAATTTTTAAATGATTTTCTTTTTTATGACAAAATTAGAATCAATTTTTTTAATTTTATTAAAATATTTTCTTTGATACTGAAAGTCTTTTCAAAAACTTTATTTATCAATTAACTTTGTTTTTCTATTTCTTTTAAAATTTTTTTCTTGTTTATTAATATTTTCAATTTTATTTACCATCCCATTACGTGCGATTTTTGGTTACACTTTTATTATTAAAGTTAAATACTATACATTCAGATGAATATATTTCATTTCTTGTAAAATAAATAAGTTAAGTCTTTTTCTAACGATAGTTTCATTTTTATTTTTAAATGTTCTGTATCGATTAATTTTTACTTATTCTTAGAATTAAAACTCCATAACAAAATTTATTTAATAATTCTTTTAAAAAGGAATAATTTAATATCAACTTGATTGTCTATCACTGTAATTAGGTATGTATTCTTAATTACATTAATCTTAATCAAAAATTAAAAGTCTTGATCAAAATTTTTTAAATGAATTTTTATCTCTTACCTTTCATGAAATCTATAGGTGATTTGTAATAATTTATAATTTAAAGATATATGCATTTATATTTTAATTTACCACTATATGAAAAACTTTTTACAACTTTATTCTATATTATAAAAAAGAATCAAAATTATTGTCCCATGAAAATTATTTCATAAAATTTACATTCTAAAGTTATTGTATGAATCAATAAAAAAAGAAAGGTAATCCAAAAAATTATTTCCTTATTTTGATTTATTTTTGACATCCAATTTTTGTAAGAAAATATTAAATTCAATTTCAATGCGCTTTTTGAGTTGGATATTGCGAAAAACGAAAGCACAAACTCCATGAAATGAGCAGACAGACTATGATTTAAAATTCTAGTAGCGTGTAGTTACGCAAAAAATTTCCTTCCTACGTTTCTCACGCAATATTTACAAACTCATAGTGGAGGATTATTTTTAGAGGCTTAGTGGAGAAATTTTGAAATTGAAATATGCATTAGAGTGTGTGATATGCATTTCTACAAGTTGAGTCATGAATAAGAGCTACGAAGTATGGAATCTTTGATATAAAGAAAATATTGACTTGTAAGGACTGAATTTGGATCGAATGTTCATGATTTGGCCATACATATGCACAAGTATTCCGTTTCTATAGGCATGATTTATGGATTTTTCTATAAACATGAATTAGAATAAATTAAAAAAACGAATTTAATTGAAACTTATATCTTTACAATGATTTATTTTCAGATAAAAAGTTAGGAAGCCATTTTTTAAATCCTTATTAAAATTTTTTAAACACAGTAAACTTGTGAACTAAATATCGATTCACATAGATTTTGACTTTTGAGTGGAATATTACATTTTGATAGATGTTTTTACTATATTTTACATTAGATATTAATTTTATGAGAATCATTTCTTATTTAAAACATACAATATTTTCACACAATATCTTATTATATATATAGCCACAGAGTTAATGAGTAAGAATCCTTTAAGCAATTCTCTCTCCAAAATATCATTGTATGCGACGACATTTTCTATTATAATTGTATACAAATTTGACATTCTTATCTGATAGAAATATGGTGTTTTTGCATATAGTTAATAAATTAAATATCCAGATTCAAATGAAATAAAAAAATGCATAAAACAGAAAAGTGAAATGACTTTTTGAATGAATGGAAAATACAATCATAGTATAGCTCTTTCTAAGTACCATATACAAATGAAAACAATAAAAGAATTTAGTAAATAAAAGTAAGGGGTTTGAATTGTTGCCCTATAATTTTGCATACAAAGTGATTTGATCAGAAAATACGATTTAGAGTAAAAAGAAAATTATCATGAATGATCGCTGGAGAAAATTTTTTTTTTCTCCAAGAACGTTTTTGTGCAAGTTTGAAGAAACAAGACGATGTAGGAAAAACTATGGCATAAATCACAAGTAAAATAATTATATAAGTTGGCGTAACAATATTGCGATAAATTGGTGATACATTGAAGAGTATCTTCAAGTAAATCCCACGTACCCTTTAAAACATTCACTCTCTATATTAGAGTTCAGCCACAAGTTGCTCAAATGATCATTGATTAGTTAGGTCAAACGAAAGTTAAGGAAACCTTCTGGCCTTTTTGGCAATTTTAAATTCTTGGAGTCATTACTATGGTCTACTCGAGAAATTGAATAGCCAAGTCGCCGAATTATTTCATGTATTTCTCTAGAGGGACGATACTCTTTAGTGGCCCAGGATTATCTTGTAAAAACTTCACATTTCTTGATTTTAGTAAAAAAATCAATAAAATAAGCTGTAACAGTTATTATTTTTTCTCCTTTAGAGAATGAAAAGCAAAGAAATTTGAAATTTATTTTGTGGCTTTATTGCTTGTTTTCTAAACGCCCTGTTATTTTTATTTGTTCTTTTCTTACTTGGTTATAATGTTTTATCCGATTGTTATTATCAATATTATTCATTCCGGTAGTTTGACTTTCTTTGGTAAACCAACTAACAAATGCTGCTCTAAAAATCTCAAACCTCTATATAATATTCCAACTGAAGACTAAAAGATGGAACACAAATATAAATATTTAATAAATTCCAATGAACTAAACTTTATTGCTTTATTCCTTCAACATTCAGATATTTTTTCTTTCGATAAGTTTTGCTTTGTAAAATTTATTGTATTTTTATTGATTTTTTTGCTGTTTCAGTTTTCAATAATTACATGGATTTTACTTCTAAGAAAGCAATGATAACATTGCTTTCTTAGAAGTAAAATCATAGAAAATTATAGTTAAATACCATTCCAATTAATCAAATTTATATTCCAGCACTTTTCTGAAAGCAAATTTCAATCATTTCTAAGATCTTATCAATTATTATATAAATAAATATATTTAAGAAATCTGTAAACGAAGCACATGTTGCCACATAAATAAGCTCATAAATTAAATTTTTACATTAATAATTATACATAAATTTTGTTAGTAAGCAGCTAAGGAGGTGACAAGTTTTGCCGTGATTGAAGTAATCACAAGTGTGATATAGTTATAGAAAATTTATAATATTGCTATGATTGAAGAAATAACAAGTGTGACACTGTTATCGAAAATTTTATATCACTGTATTTTTATTAAGTTATTGAATATACATTTATCAGCAAATATCGTAAGAATTTAAAATCATCCATTTTTATCTCAAAAAGTTTATGTTCATTGTAAAGTCAAATTTTTAAGTGGTTTAAAAATGCTCTGAATCTACTTAAAGATTTCCCAAATTAAATTTATTAAATTATGTATCTTTCAAATTTATAGATTATTTTAGAATTCATTCGCAATTTTAAAATAAAACTTTTAATTAGACCTCATTTTAGCTGTCGCATAAATCATGAATTTCTCTATTTACAATTTATTTACACTATTTAATGAATTGAAAATAAAATCGAGTAAATTGAACTCAACTGAAATTCATTGCTTTTATATGCGTGGAATTCACTGCTCTTTGCAGTACACATTTTGCAACTTTTCTAAGTATTTCTATGTATTTTTTGTTATCATTTTCACATATTAAAATGTGTGTGTTATTGTAAATACTTCATAAAAATTAGAAAAATTATATTTATTAATATTCAGGTAAACAAAAATCCTTCTACTGTTATCTATTTTCTTAACTCAGATTTTTTGTTTGTTCATTTATTTGATATTTTATTTTCCACTAAATAAGTTAATATAAAACAACTGTTTAATGAATGTTGTTACTTATGACACTTGGAAAAGTCAAACTCACTATACCGTTGTGGTTATGCGAATTTAAATCAGTAAGGTGCCTCCTTTCGTTTAACCATAAAACCCGAAGGTAAAACTTTGCTCTAAGCTCCTCCGATAGATGGCACCACCAGAGAATCTACTTCATTTTTGACACTGACATGGAGGGGAAAGAAAATTTCTCTAGACCATTACATCCATGGTATCGGATCAACAACCAACCACAGGACTTTCGATTCTACAGATTTAACGTGCACGTATATAGTATGTACTCGGTCGGTCTTTGGCGGCATTGGGAATCGAACCGCACTCTTCATCACGGAAGGCCGATGCCCTAACTATTAGGTTACCATGTCCCTGCTTAATAAATAATCTTATTATACTTCTTACAATTTCAATTTTTTTAACATTTGCTCTATGCTTATAAAATTTTATATAAGCTCTCCTTATTTTTCTTTCTGAACTATTCAACTTAACTCAGTACGCAATTGCTTGAAAACTTGATCAAAATAGATTTGTTGATTACTGCAGAAATTATACATGCTTGTGAATGCATTTTTACATCAGTTGCTATATTCATTCGATATCAGAATAATAAAAGTTGTGTTGAAGCCTTACGGAGAAACCCAATTGGAAAAGCATATAATTACGTAAGTGCGAAAAAATCAAATCACTAAATCAATTAAGCGTACTGTTGCACCTACAGGCAGATAAATCCTAAAAGAAGATGGCAAATAATTTCTCTCATTCAGACAGAAAATTAAGAATTTCAATGCATCATTACTACCTTCAATAAGCCTTGCGCAACCAGTTCTTTCAACAAAGAAACAGTTTTTGATTACTGATTGGTTAATGGAATTCTTTATCATTAGCATAATATTCATGCTCAAAGTAAAAAGATATTCATCATATGATTAAAAAATAAAATCTCGTCAGTTCAAAGATAACTTTGTTTTGAAATATCACTTTTTTAGATTAATTTTTAATTTTGAACTGCAAACATAATAAGATATCTTATTGATAAAAGTGATTATCATTGAATTTACGGGTTTTATTGCGTAAATTTTCTTCCAATGAATTAACAAGAATAGGTATCTCAGGATGGAAACCTATGATGAATTAACTTAGTATGTGTATTCATATATCAGCAGCAACAAAATAGTAGCTGATGTTTGGTGAACTATTTTTTAACCAATCTTAAGTAACTATTGTCTTAATGATATTTGTTACAGTTATATACAATCGTGAAAACTGATTTAAATCTCAAAAAGAATATTGAAATATGACTAAGATATTAAATCTTATAGGTATTTATAAAAGTATATTTTCCAATTTTATTATACTAATCCAAAAAAAAATCTTGCAAATAAGAAACGTTTCATTCACTGTCTAAACATTTTCATTCCAGAAAAGTTATCTCCAAAGTTTTCCGGAATTTTACAGATTATTGCTTAAAAGTATCGTGTTAAAGGTAGCAATTTTTTCTGAAAAAGTTATTTTTAAGTGAAATAAAGTTTACATTTTTTCTATTCTTTAATCTTCTTTGATGTTTTTTCAACAAACGCATCATTTTATCTATTTTATATAAAAGGAAAATAATAACTGTTTCAAATATAATGAAATATAAATGAAATTCTATTAGTTATGTTAAACTGAGATTTATATATTGGCTTCATAAATTTTCAAATGTTTCTTCTTAATTATTAATTTTATTAATAGATAAATGAGTATTTTGTTTTTTTAGTTAATTACTTATTGCACTCAAAGACAAATTTGACTCAAATCTGCAGTTTAAAATCGATTTCGTGTGACTGTAAGCATCTGCGCCTTTCTGCGATTTCGTGTGACTGTAAGCGAAATTCGAACCCAATAACTTAATTAATACAATCAAGTTAAAAGCTAAAGCACTAATTATTCCGTTGTTAGCATGGTGTTTTACCATATGGATATCTTAAATTTTTATTTTAAAAGTACATAATTTACACCTTTTTACAAAACTGTTTATTGAAACAGCAATTACTTAACATTCTTCTAGTAAATTACTTTTTTTTTTTAATATATAACAACTTATTTGACTGAATTACTCATTTTGACTAAGCGTATATTTCTGATATTTTGAATCTCGTCTCTTTTCATGTATTTTAAATCTTAATTATTATTCATTCATAATTTTTTTATAAAAGTTTTTTTGCGTTAAAATAACAATTTGTGTAGTATTCTTTTTATGTTACATACATGTTTTGATTACACAGAAATGATTTTTTTTTCAAATTTTAACCATAAAATAAAATACAAATTATTGAAAATTACAGAAAAAAAAATCAGTAGATGATGTGATTCAGAATCTAATGAACACTGGAAGAAAAAGAAGTCACTGCTATCCATGCAACTACGAAAATAAGTTTAAGAATGTATATTTATCTAAATTCCACTTGATTCAAGTGTGTAATGATGCATTTACTCAAGTAATAAAACATGTAATCATATGGTTGCTCATCAACGAATATTTTCTTTACAGAAACTGTATTGATAATGCAGATATCTATGTCCATATTTATGTCATAAATAAAAGGATTATGATTTTACTTTATCTATTTTGAAAATGTTGTAGGAAATTAATAATAGTGGCAAAACTTAATCTACTTTTCTTCAAAAATGAAAATTTTTATCTACTTTCGATAATTGCATTAATTTAAGTTAGTTTAGCTAAAAAATATAAAATGAAAATATTTTTATATATATTGAAATTCGAATTATTGGATTCATTTGAAATCAAACGCAGTATGTGGACATTTGAAAAGAACAAAGCAGGTTTTAATAAAAAAAAATTGATGTATTCTTGAAGTCCATTTGATATACTATATCTATTACATATATTATGTTTCATGAAGTGTAAAAGCTTCAACATGTATTTTTCGCGATTTTATTCAAGAATGATTTAAACAATGCCAACAAATTAATCATTAAAATAAAACATAATAGCTATCATCCGTTTTATGATTTAAAGTTATAAGAAGTTTTATAATTATAGAAAAAGATTTTTTATTAAAGTTTTCTTTATAATTTTTATGAAACATATTAATAAAGAAAAATAAGCAGATAATTGTTTTTTTACTCTCAACAAAATTATACTTAATTTTAATTTCCATGAAGTCTTAGAAAAATTGCTCTTCATTTCATTCCTTTCATCATTTAAAATAAAATCATTTCAATATGTGTGTGTGTTTTTCATAATATCAATGATACAATTCATGTTCACCAAATAATTTATTTTAAAACAATAAAAAGGTAAAAATATCTTCTTGAACACTATCTAATCCATGCTCTTTTATCAAAAGAATTCTTATTATTTATTCTTTATGTTTGAAATATGTAATTGCAAAGAATATCTATTGATATATGAGCTCATTAGAAAAGAAATGATAAACATTCAAGTCAAGGATATATTTTGCAAATTATATCACTGAAAACGATAAAATTATATGATACACGAATCGGTGAAACTTGCTGTAAAATCCAGTTTGTGAGCAATTCATCTGATCAATTTAAAAGAAAAAAAATTTAAAAGTTAGAAAAATTGATTAAAATTTTTGTAACAGCTATTTAGCTTGATTAATGTATTTTGTTTTACAATTTTCTTTTAGTAATATGTTGAACAATATTAGATTAACTTTAGGTAATGGCAAACTTGTTTTCTTTATTTTCTTATACGTCGTACCTAGTTTATCATAAACATAACAAACACTGCTTTTTTTGATTTTAACCTATTTTTTAAAACTTATATTAATATGACATATAAATTTCATATGCAATAGCTTAAAATTGTTGACATTGAGTATATAAATATACATTGAATTGTTACAATATATAGCTCAATAACGTTTTATTTGGAAATAAAATTTTAAAAAATGAACTAAAAAAGTACAGTACATTAAATTTAGTTGTATAGCAAAGGATTCTGATGCTAGCAAAATGCATAGTATAACATAAAGAGGGAAGTTTTTCGAATCTTTATAAAGCTTTCGAAAAAATCACTTAGTTAGAATAACTCATTGACATAGAAAATTGTCAGATTAACATAATGAGTTTTCAAGCAAAGACGTCTATGATTTGATGATACAATCAGTAACATTAAAAGTGAATAAGAGTTTATTATTTATCAATAATTCAGAACATTAAGGTGCAATAAATATTAATTGTTTGTAATGAAGGCAAAACAAATTCATTATGTTATTAAATTACAGACATGATCAATAAGGAATGTAAGAGTGTCTAACCAAAACATAATATGTGTGAATTACTAAAAAACTTTATTTCACACTTTTTATCTGAGGATGAGTTCTGCATCTTTTGCAATTTAAAGATAGAGCATGGTTTAAGAAAATTCCAGTGTAAATTGTGAGGCATTGATGCTAAGTATTAAAATATGAATAGAAACAACTGATAGGGATAAATTACTATTTTATCCCTATGAATTAGGGATATATTTTGACATTAGGGATAAATGTAAAGTAAGAATGACTGAAATAAAAAAAATCTGCTTTTAAATTAGACAAAGTTAATTTTTAGCAAATATTCCATGGCAGCTTTAAAAAATAACAATTCAAAATCAATCATCTTCTTAATTTTAAGAACAGCAACAATTATATAATATTGTCAATATTGATAAAATATTCGCAAAATAAGTTTTTATTATCATGGATTTTGTGTAACATACAGTTTTATCCAGATCAATAATTCAATAATTTAAAAATGCATTTGTTCTATGTATAACATCACGTGAGTTATTTTTTATTTGTAATTTCAATTAGCATATACTTATTATTTCAAACAGTAATGTTTACTTCCTTTGATTAAACAAAAGCTATTGATTATTCCAGAAGCAAAATCATGAAAAAATAACTACATTACAATGCTAATTTTATTCTGAAGGACAAATACATACATCTGCATTCGATGTTATCCAACATCATTTTCTTTGACACAATGTTTAATTAAATTCCTCAAACAAAAGATTGTCAACCAATCAATAACAAATGATTTTCTAAGAGTGGCAAAGAAGGAATGAAATTTCTGTTTATTAAAATTTAATTCTAATTAAATGGTGGTAAAAATGGTAAGTTATTACTGTTAATAATTCAAGTTACAAATTCAATTTTAAAACTTCATTTCAGTTAAATTAAAAACATAGTTTATTTCAGATGAAGTTTTTTTCAACTGTTATTTTAATTTAATTTAGAAATGCAATTAATAGCAAATTCAAATTTAAACATATTTAATTTATAATAATATATTTGCAAGGACTTCATTGCAACATTCCTATTTTTGTAAATTAAATTTATTTTATACTAAGTGAATATGGTAATTTATATTTACTTTTATATAGTATGTCCACTAAAGTCCCTTTCCAGCCTCTTAACTTGGGAACTGCTGCTATTATATTTATAAAAGTGGTGCCTAAATATAGTAAAGTAGAAGTAAAACCGACTACTGCGCCACCTTGCGGAAAACAGCTGAGTTAGCATTCCTATCTCGAAAACGGAACGCGATAGAGAGAAAAAGTGATTTACAAAGTTGTAGAGCATCCTCGATTTAGTACGAAAAGATACATTGTAGGCATTAATGTGAAGAATATAACGGCTAAAACGCGCATTTGTTGTTTTGTGCTGTGACGTGACAAAACTATTTAAGAAAGACAGGAAAAAAAATAGTTATAAGAATATACTTTACTTAAGATGTTCAAACTTCTCACCATCAGCTGCAATGCCCATTTGGATCTTCACTTGAAGATCACGTTGCACACGTTGGAGCATACAGCGTGACACGTTGGAACACGCGACCGTAATGTGTCGTTTAAAATCCTACAATTTTTGTGGAGGGGTCACATACACCTGCAGTTTCAAGTATCCCAATTGGAAAAAGTCCAGTGGAGCCAGATCAGGAGAACGTGGAAGCCACTCTTCGAAACCACCATACCCTAGTATTTGGTTGCCAAATTCCTTGACGAGGTACTTCTTCACTGGAGATGTCTTATGAGCAGGCTCGCGGTCATGTTGAAACCATAGATTCTTAAGATCAAACAGCGGCAGGTTCTCCGCAAAATCGGGTATTACTTTCTGTAGCAATTGTAAGTATCGTGCTTCCGTTAACGTGCCATTGTAAAATATTGAGCTTATCTCTCTCAGCTTGTTATTGTAAATTATGCGCCAAACGTTAATAGCATACCGCATTTGATGTCAAACGTATACGAAACACTTAGAATTTTCCAGCGCCCAGTAATAGATGCTTTGCCTATTGTACATGCCATTCCGTGAAAAGCATGTCTCATCCATCCACATTATATCTGCCAAGAATGTTGGCTGGACCTGTGTCTGATTCACGGCGAAGTTGCACCATGCATAGCGCCGCTCGGCATCCCCGTCCACTAAAACCTGTTCAAGTATTGGTAGGTATGGATGAGCACCTGATTCGATTAGGATTTTCCAAACCTGACTTTTGGAGAGACCACAGTCTTGACTGATCTCTCTTACGCTGCATTTCGGATATGCGAGGGCATATGCTAATATCTCATCCGGTTAATTTTACCATCCTACCTTAGCTGGTCTGCCATATTCAGGTCGACTAGTAACTCAACCTGTCTCCCTTAAGCGTTTTACAACAGTTAGTATGGTTTGATGAGAAGGAGAGAGATGCAGGCCTATAGGGAAACGTTGGTGGTACAACCTTGCTGCTGATCGTGCCTTGCGTCGACTTTCACCGTACAGTAAAACCATCTCACAATACTCAGCTTTAGAATACTCAGCCATGACCATGAGCATCAACATACTACAGCCCCAAGAAGATGACTCTTTTATAGCTGTCTCAGGTGAACAGGCGTGACGTTTCTTACGTATTTGCATACTGCATATAAATTGTTGGAATTTTTTTTAATACTTCCGTTCTTCCCATTTCGAAATAAAAGTGAAAAATGTAAACACGAAAATGAAAATCGTTTTCTTTCACCGTGTAGAGGTGAAAGAAAACGATTTTTTGTTTTTTCAAATATGGACACGTATGATGTGCCACTTCACAGCACGAAACAACAAATGCGCGTTTTAACTGTTGCATTCGTCACATTAATGCCTAGAAGGTATCTTTTCGTACTAAATCAAGGATGATCTCAACTTTACACACACACACACACACACACACACACACACACACACACACACACACACACACACACACACACACACACACACACACACACACACACACACACACACACACACATACACACACACACACAAACACACACACACACATACACACACACACACATAGTATAGAGTATATATATATATATATATATATATACTACTTTACTATACCTAGACACAACTTTTATGAATATAGCAGCAGCCATTTCGAAGTTAAGAGTGTGGCAAAGGACTTTAGTGGACACACTGTGTATTGTAAGACTTATATGATTATATTTAAACCAACTAAGTAAATATTATTTTTCATAGTATTTTTAAATATGAAGTTGGAATAATTGAAGAGATAACTGAGGTAGGGATAACTCGAATTTTTAATAAATAAAAAAATATAATAAGTATATTTCTCCTAAAATGATTAAATACATACAAAAGAAGTTTGTTAGACCCGTATTTAGAAATCTGTGTGGGCACATCGAAAAAAATTTATAACTTCAAAATTAATTTTCTACTGTAATCTCTAGAACATAAATATTTTTATTAAGAAAAATTGAAATTAATATCTAACTATAACACACACAAAGATAGCTAAAAATAGCTTTGAAGACATTTTTTCGAAGGTTATTCTGTTATACATTTAGAATTAATAATTTACCTTTATATATATACATATAATGAAAGATAATCAGATTAATTTGGATTTCAAAGATTGGGAGTGTATCCGAAGAAAAAAAATAAATGTTAAAATTTGAAAAAGATTGAGAAATATTCTTAAAAACGAAAACAAGATTATTAACGGCATAATTATTCTAAATAAGATAGAAAACTATAGAAACCAATTATCTAAATGCTTAAAATATATTAACAGTTTATATTTAATAATATTACACTTGCGAATATTAAAATATGTAATTTTCACTGTAATTTAAGTTTGTATTTCATGTGGAAATTAACTAACATATTAATAAACATTTCATGTTAATTTCCTTAAAAAAGTAAAATATATTTTAATTGATTTTACATTATTCAACATAATATTGATGTTATGATACTCTAAGGTTAATAAATATGATTTAATTCTAAGATCACATTTAGATATTAAAAAACATTAGCTTTGTTAATGCAGTTTTGAATAATTAAAACACTATATCTTATACATTCTTTATATGCTATAATTATCTAATTTACCATGAAATAATTATATAGTTATAATTTTGGAAAACTTGTATGTAATAATATCTATCAAGGACATTTCAATAGTCTAAGTGAAAAAGTAAATTATATTTTAACGTTAATAATTTTTAAAATACAAAAAGTTATTTTTTAGAAGAAAAATAAAACATTATATGTGATCCCTAATTTTTGGTAGACATCCCATAAAATGCTCTTGTTTCATAAGCAGAATATAGTCAAGGAAGTATTATTATTTTATATTCATTTCTACTCTTTCATTAATTGAAAGTTAGTATTTAAAAATATAGGAGAAAAGTACTGCTACGGGTAGCAGCAATAATAAAGATTTTAGATGAAAAAATTATATTTTGTTATTTGTAGCAGTAAGGAAACTTATTTCTGTTTTCTACGGAGGCAATAACACAGGAGTTCCAGAATATTTGGGTGGAAATTTAATATATATATATATATATATATATATATATATATATATATACACCCTCTTAACTTCGGAACGGCTTCTGCTATATTCATAAAAGTGGTGCCTAGGTATAGTAAAGCAGCCATGCACTATTAAATAAAACAGATTACAGCGCCACCTGGTGTAAACCAGCGGAGTTAGCATTCTTATCTGGAAAAGGGAACGAGATAGAGAGAAAAAATTATTTACAAAGTTGTAGAGCATCTTCGATTTAGTACGAAAAGATACATTGTAGGCATTAATGTGAAGAATACAACGGTTAAAACACGCATTTATTGTTTCGTGCTGTGACGTCACAAAACGATCTAAGAAAGAAAAAAAGGAAATTATTATAACGATATATTTTATTTAAGATGTTCAAACTTCTCACCGTCAGCTGCAATGCACATTTGGATCCTCACTTGAAGATAACGTTGCACACGTTGGAACACACGACCGTAATGCGTCGTTTAAGGTCCTGCAAAATTTGTGGAGAGGTAGCATACACCTGCTCTTTCAAGTATCCCCACAGGAAAAAGTCCAGTGGAATCAGATCAGGAGAGCGTGGAGGCCACTCTTCGAAACCGCCATACCCTAGCATTTGGTTGCCAAATTCCTTGACGTAATACTGCTTCACTGGAGATGTCTTGTGAGCAGGCGCGCCGCCATGTTGAAACAATAGATTTTTAAGATTAAACAACGGCAGGTTCTCCACAAAATCGGGTAATACATTCTGTAGCAATCGTAAATATTGTGCACCCGTTAGCGTGCCATTGTAGAATATTGGGCCCATCAGCTTGTTATTGTAAATAGCACACCAAACGTTAATAGCATACCGCATTTGATGTTGAACGTCGACGAAACACTTAGGATTTTCCAGCGCCCAGTAATGGATGCTTTGCCTATTGTACATACCATTCCGTGAAAAGCATGCCTGATCCGTCCACATTATATCGGCCAAGAATGTTGGCTGGAACTGCATCTGATTCATGACGAAGTTGCACCATGCATAGCGTAGCTCGGCATCCCCGTCCATTAAAACCTGTTCAGGCGTTGGTCATTATGAACGAGCACCTGATTCGATTAGGATTTTCCAAACCTGACTTTTGGAGAGACCACAGTGTTGACTGATCTCTCTTACGCTGCATTTCGGATATGCGAGTGCATATGCTTATGCCTCATCCGGTTGAAAATGCCGTCCTATCTTAGCTAGTCAGCCAGATCGAGATTGACTAGTAACGCAACCTGTCTCCCTTAAGCGTTTTACAACAGTTAGGAAGGTTTTATGAGAAGGAGATGCGGGCCTGAATTGAAATGTTTGCGGTACAACCTTGCTGCTGATCGTGCCTTGCGTCGACATTCACCGTACAGTAAAACCATCTCACAATACTCAACTTTGCAATACTAAGTCATGATCATGAGCATCAACATACTAAAGCCCCAAGAAGATGATTCTTTTATAGCTGTCTCAGGTGAACAGGCCTGACGTTTCTTACGTATTTGCATACTGCTTTCGAAATGTTGGAATTATTTTAATTATGTTACGTTCTTCCTATTTCGAAATAAAAGTGAAATTTAAGTACGAAAACTTTTTTTGTTTTTTTAATTATGCACACGTACGATGTGCTACGCCACAGTACGAAACAACAAATGCGCGTTTTAACCGTTGTATTCTTCATATTCATGTCTGCAAGGCATCGTTTCGTACTAAATCGAGGAATCTCTACAACTTTGTAAATCATTTTTTCTCTCTGTCTCGTTCCGTTTTCAAGAAAAGAATGCCATTTCTGCTGTTTTCCACCAGGTGGCACTGTAGTCTGTTTTATTTAGTAACGCATGGCTGCTTTACTATACCTAGACACCACTTTTATGAATATAGCAGCAGCCGTTTTGAAGTTAAGAGGGTGGCAAGGGACTTTAGTGGACACCCTGTATATATATATATATATATATATATATATATATATAAATATATAATATAAATATATATATATATATATATATATATATATATATATATATATATATATATATATATATATATATAAATATATAAATATATATATATATATATATATATATATATATATATATATATATATATATATATATATATATATATATATATATATATATATATGCATATATGCATGTTTATATATTCGAATCAGCTAAAATTGGCAACATGTTTTATCTTTCGTCAATATTTGTGATGAATTTATTAAAATATTGAAAAAAAATCTTAAAACATTCGTGTATGAAAAGTTAACTCAGCCAACTATTATTCAATTACAAATAACTTTACCCCTTACACCACACACGTAGAACATTTAACTTATGCACTGTGTAATGTGTGAAAACGGGAGCTCCAACAGAGAGTTCTTTTCAACTTTTATCAATTTATTTATACACAGGAAAATAATTGGAAATTGAATAAAGTGAATAAAGTTGAATAAAAAATCTTGAAATATTAAATCCGAGTATTTGCAACTGTAGAGAACAGTGCTAAAAAATAATATATGTGCCAAATATGTCTGGATAGCATAATAGTCTTTAAAAGCGATTTTATAATCATAGATAAACAATTCATTACGTTTCTTGTGTGCATTTCATTTATTAACTCTAGCAATAAGTTGTGTTAGCGAATCATTTTAAAAGCAATAATATATTTCAATTTATTAGAAAATGTTTATATATTGTTTAGCGTCTATTCATAGGTAAAACTCTTTAAAAAAGCTCTGCAAATGATAAACTTTTTATAGCAAATATATATATTTTACAGCAGGCATATATTTGTTGCTAACTCATCTTAATTATTACCGACTGGAATTGTGGCTTGAATGAAAATGAACATTTTTCTTGAAATTTTTATTTAATGATTGGTTTAGGAATCCAGTAATTGGGAGTGATAATGCGCTGTTATTATAGGCACTCGAATTTTCTGCTGATGTTTTCCCCAATCGTACCATTTAGCAGCACTATATTTGCAGATTCATACGTGTCCTGTATAGATAATTCCTATTATACTGCACTGTACCACTTATTTGCTTATGCTGACTTTGCTAGGCAAATGGTTATCGGCATTTGCCTAGTCTTAAGTCATTCCGGTTATTAGATAATCTCAGTATTCGTAGTGCTTCTGTTGGCGGCATCTATCGGAGCTTGTTATTTACTGCGCTCCAATGACAACATTTATAACTATAAAACCTTGGCTTTCATTTGTCACTAAGAATAAAAAGGTAGCATTCTTAAGCAATTTCTCAAAGCTTATTCAATTCTTAATAAAGATAGATTCGCACTAATATTTTAAATAAATCGTACGAGTGTATATAAGTGTTCTGATACTCTAGTATTCACATTTTTTCTCTTTAATTCAATTATTAAACTTTTTTGTAGTTGTTTCAAACCCACAGCTTTTTTTTCTTCAGTGTGTAACATAAATGTTACTTTTATTATTAAAAGGTCAGTAATCATTGTTTTAATTCTACTTGGCAAATTTATTTAAAAATTAAATTTTTAAATTTCATTTCATTACTTCGATAACCCTTGTTCTTTTTATTGAAACCCTTACAATTATAAAGAAAAAGTTATAGTTTAGTAATATAAATGAGACTTTCTAACATTTACATTTTATGGTATTTTAAGTATAGGCAAAGTTTATGGAATCTCATAGACAATAAAGAAATATGACTAAATTCAGTTTACATTAATCTATCTAATCAGCAGAATGGAAAATGGAGTTTTAAGCGAAAAAATACAGCACTTAAAATAATTGACTTTACTGAATAAATTAAATGAATTTGGAAAGATTTTTTATTGGCAAATAAAAAGTTTTAATGTCGTTGATCCATTAGGGAGATACTATTTAAAGCATTTTAATCTCTTGAAGAGAAGTTGTCTTTTTATTAAAAGGTTTAGTACAAAGTCTTATTGATAAGTTAAAGGTGCTAACAAAATTCGATTAGACTGTTTTCTTTCAGGTTGGCATAGCTAAAAGGATTTGTGATTGAACAAATAAAAAATGAACGAGTTTTTACTTTGTTTATTACATTTTTATACTATTCATTCACTTTACATTTCTTAAAAAAAGCTTTGCTACATATCATGACAGTGATTTTCAATGAACATTTGAAAAAAAAATGTTTAAAAAAACATATGCATTAATTATTTAATAATAGCATAAACAATATAATTTTGACATAAAATATGTAATTTTGATACAAAATTAGATTTTTGTGGTAAAATATAAAAAAAATTGTACATTTCCATTTCTAACAAAAAATATATGGAGAATGTTTTTAATAAAAAAAAAAACAATTTCATTATATTTAATATTTTGGTCATATTTAATATTCTACATTTTTTCTTTAAGTATAATGTTATGTTCCGTCGAG
Source organism: Latrodectus elegans (assembly GCA_030067965.1). NCBI lineage: Eukaryota > Metazoa > Arthropoda > Arachnida > Araneae > Theridiidae > Latrodectus > Latrodectus elegans. The sequence continues at coordinate 26,929,421 of CM057810.1, read as the reverse complement.
TATATAGATTTATAATGAATACTCGTATCGATAAATATGTTCTATTATCCTAATTCTTTTATACAGTAATTCCAAATCGAACAGAGAAACTCTAAAATTTTGTTATACATGTTGTAAAAATAAGACAAACGCCCAGAAAATTTAGCATTTAGGTCACTACAATAAAGACAATTTTACAGCGAGACACATCACTAAGCTTTTATAATGAATTTGAAATAAATATTTGTTAAAGAAAGGAGAATATATGTATTAAATATCTTCCCAGAAGTTGCAGAAAAACCTAAAATATATACCAGAAAAACTAATATTGTCACGAAATGGATGATTTTGATTTAAATTTAACAATTCTGAGATTTTTATTTTTTAGAATTGTAGCAAACAAAGTATCTTTGATCTCAATTTTCTGAGTTTTTCGTGACAAATTGAAATTTCAAGGATTACCACTCCAAGAACTTTGCATAAATGAATCCACTTTTATTTTTATCTTCACCACCGTATATTTTACTGAACACATGATTGGAAGTGAAATGCAATTTCTGCCTTAATTAAATTATAAATGAAAGTTGGAATCACTTGTGAATTTGTAAAGTTTAGCTACATTTTGAAGACTTTGATGAGGTGCATTTTGATTTCAGACTGCATCTTAGAACAAAATTCTAATAACTGGGTACCATGTAAAAGAAAAAGGAAATCAAAAAAGGAAAAAAAATCTTTATTAATGGGATTTCTTTTTGAGAAACATACATTTAACTTCCTTTGAAATTCGACAAATTTTTGGAATCAATTTCTAGAAGTCCTTTAGAGTATATGATCATAAGACTAGAATTAACTTTAATTTTACCATATTTGCGCCATTCTGTTTCAAGTATTTTACTGTATATACATAACTTTGTAAAATATTTTGTTCATAAAAATGTCAATTATATAGATGTAAGTAAAATGTAGGTTAATAATTCTTTTGACATGAAATCATTTCTTAGACAGCAAATAAGTTTAATTTATCAAATCAATGTTTTACATTCGATTCGTTAATGAAATTAGTTCAAAATATCTTTAACATGTACATCATCAATAAATGTGACAATATTGCATCTATATTATTTCAGACATTATTTACTACTGATGAATGATATTTTACGATTGACAAATCTGATGAAAAGCGTTTTAAAATATTTAATAATTTCCGAGAAACAATAATTTTCTGAAAACATATGATGTTATTTAAAATTTCTTACGAAAATTCAGAGTCTATTGGTTTGCGTAGTTTACTTTATATGCATTGAAACAAAGCTTCGAAATAAAAAATTTTCTGTATAAATCTTCGAAAAGCATGTGAAATATTTAATAATTTGTGACGAAGTTTTAGAAAATCTATAAATCATTTCATATGATGCTTTATATATATATATATATATATTGTTGTTACTAATCCCATCTGATACAGATCAGATCCATAAGGCCGTAAACCTTCAAAAAATCGAGGAAAAGCAGAGGTCACTCATTGTAAAGGGGAAAGGGTACAGCTTCTGTTGATCAAAGATCAGGAGCACCAGTAGTAGAAGTTTGACTTGGCTCCATTCACCTACTAGCCATTGCTGGACATAGTAGGATGGCCTTCACGCCTAGGGTGACGCTACCAGGAGATAAACTCCCGATGTACTTCACCCATCCCGTCCAGTGCCACCTCCCAGCCACGATGAGACGGCATAGTAGGACTTGTATATATATATATATATATATATATATATATATATATATATATATATATATATATATATTTGATTATAGATTGTAACATTAATGCGATGAAGAAATATAAAAACATCTCAATAATTCTTAAAATTCTGAAAATTTTTTATAAGGTACATATTCATGATTTATTTAGGAATTACAGATCATTTGTATTTTTTAAGAAGTGAAATATATAAATTTTGCTTGAGTGTGACGACTGTTATATGAGTAATCACTTTAACAATGCTCGATTTGCACTGCTGGAGTGTTAATATTTATGTTAATACAATTAGATTATGTATGCTGATTATAATTTAATATAACTTAAAATTTTTTTCCCTCTTATACGAGGGTTACTCTGAAATTTTTGAGATACGCGGAGACGAGAATTTATAAAATAAAAATAACGGTTTAATTTTAAAATACAAAGTATTTTAACACAGAAGATGATTTTTTACTGACTTACTTCAACTTGTTTAGCATAGAATAAATTTTAACCAAAAGAGAAAATAGAGTTGACGCGAGAACATTTTCGCGATGTGATTTTCTACGATTTTAAAGCAGGATTAAATCAAGAAGAATGAGTTCAACGGTAGCAATTAGCATTTGGTGATGAATCTCCAGCTTATGCTACTGTATTCACATGGTTTAGAGAATTTAGAAGAGGTTGCAACTTTCTACAGGATGAAGAACACACAGGAAGGCCGCCGTCGGCAGTAATCCCGGAACATATGTCTGCCATACGAAAAATGTTAATGGATGATATTCCCTGTACCTATCAAATGATATAGAAGGAACTTCACGTTTGATACGCAGCCATACACAAAATCATTCATGAAGAATTACATATGAAAAAAGTAGTTTGCCGTTGAGTTTCCCATAATATAACTGAGCACCAAGAAGAGGAGCGTATCAGAATCAGTAAAGAAACTCTTACATTTCTAAATGATGGTGGCCATCACATCATTTCTAAAATTATAATAGATGATGAAACGTACATACTCTTTTTTGACGTTTCAATACGTCAAGAAAGCAAAGTATGGGTCTTTGAAGATGATCCCATGCCGACAATAGTGAAAAAAGAACGCCCACTGTAAAAAGTGATGTATGCCGTTTTCTTCAGAAGTACGGGATTGGTCAAAGCCATCAAGTTGAAAGTACAGAAGACAGTAACAGCAGACTGGTGTACCACTAAATGTCTTCCAGAAATTCTACAAGAACTGAATGTTAGGGGACTAATGATTGATAATAGCAATACATCTTCACATACAGCTGGACTAACAGTTGAGTTTCTTAAACAAAAACCTGATCTAACGTATTGACCTGATCTAGCTATGTGCGACTTTTGGTTATCATTTAATCTAAAAAAGAACTTACGTTGATGACGTTTTCATTCAGAAGAAGAGATTGATATGATATGAGATGCATTTATAGCCATATAAATGCATTTTTTCATTCATTCCAAGAAATGAATGGCTTATGGCATTTCATCTGTGGGAAATTCGTCTTCAAAAGTGCATTGATGCTGGAAGAGACTACTTTGAATACACCTAAAATTTTAACAATATAACTTTAAAAATATAGTTGTATCTGAAAAATTTCGGAATGACCCTCGTACATAATACTGTGCGTCAAAACAGATCAGAAAAGAACGAACGAGATGCACAAAAGCATGTATTCGTTTTTAAAGTTATAAAATAATGCTAAAATAAAAAAGTTTTCCATATACTACTAGAAATTGAATTATTCTTAAAGAGAGATATTACATCAATTATTATACAAATATCTATATCACAAAAATAAAAAATAATTTATTGCTTTTGAAAGTTACGTTTTCATAATCATTATTATTATATATATAATGCAGTGATCTAGTACTAACAAAACATATATATTGTTACTTTTTATTGCAATTAATATATTATGAAAAATAGACATTTTTGTTTTAATTAATGGTGATGGTGATTTTATTATTATTATTATTATTATTATATATATATATATATATATATATATATATATATATATATATATATATATAATATTTGCTTTTGCTTAGTTTAAAATACTTTCATTAGTCTTCTTTCAGATTTCTTTTAACTTAACCCTCATGAGGAATGTATACCATTGCCACTCAAAATATATTTTCCATTAAGACTATCAGAAATTATCTATCTCTTAGCGATGCAATAAAACCACTTACAATTGCAGAAATGACCTTTAGGGGAACTGTGGTAAAATGGAACACTGCCAAGATTTTGACATCTGATAAAAAAAAAAATTCAATTTTTCAATATGTGCTTCCAAAATTTTTTTTACTGTTGTTATTGTCTCATCTATTTCAATATTTTATTTACCTTTTAATTTTAGGAAGAATAAAAAAATTTTCTATATTATCAAAATGTTTCTCTCTCTCTTAATATAGCTTTAATTTTTGTTTATCTCGATATTGTAAAAGGAATCCATTTTTTTTCAATTCAATCATTTAAGGTTTATTTTCACCTAATACTGAGAATAGTTTTTAATCTCAGTGATTTATGAATGTAAAATTTTTTTTCTTTATTCATTATAAAATTATTGTTGTGCTGGGTTTTAAAGAATATTTGCTTAAAATCTTATCTTTTCGATTGTTATTCAAGTCTGTAAAATATCTGTTTCTAAGAACTTATTTTCTTATGAAATTAAGATAATCAAACTTAGTATTTTCTGGTGTTTATTTTGTTAAGCTTGTCATTTTTTGAATTAACGAATATTATTTAATTTCATAATAGTTTTTGTATTTGATTAGTATTTTATCACCGTATAGGTAAATTTTTTGTAAGCCTTTTAACGACTGTCTTTTCTTAGCATAGTTAATTTTTCAACATTGTGAAAACATTGTATCTCAGTATTTCAGTCTTGTAAATATTACATTCTCAGATTTTTTTAAAAATAATTTTATTCAAAGCGATGAGGAATATTTTCTAATTTTTTTCTATCATTACCTTTCATTCACCACAGCAAAATAATCAGCTCTATTTTCTTTACGACTAAATGATTGTAAGCAAAATACTCCTTTTAGCTTTTGTAGCTTATTTTCTGATACTTAATACATTGATAATGTACTTGCAATGAAAATAACGTTATATAATTACTTAACATTTTGTGAAAGGCAGCATCAATTGTGACATTTTGCATTATTTTGTTGTATAGTAATAAATTGTAATGTTGGAAAAGGCAACAATATTATTAAATATATTAAATTGGAATAATTCTAACTTAATGTATGTTAAATCGACAATATTGCATAACATAACAATGATATATCAGTTAATATGAAACATTTATTTTAATTTATTCTGACTCGATTGAAGAAGTAATCAGGGTTGAACAAAAGTCTTTGGAGAAACGTGCTGTTGATATTAATTGTTGCAGCTTTTCAAGATTTTCTATCATATAACATGAAAATAGTGATCATCAAATTGCATACGTTTGAAAATTAGTTTTGTCTAAAATTGATCTGGCATCGAAGTAGTTAATCCAAAGTTACCCCTCCAATGAAATTAAATTACACAACATTCATTGTAGCTATATATTATTCATACTTTCAAAATTTTATTAAAAATTGTTGTATGAAAAAAAAAATTATTAAAACAATAATATTTGTGCTAGCGATTATTTATTGCGAAAATATCACAGGGTCATTTTTGAGTAACACTTTAATAACACCTTTGTAATCAGCAAAGATTATAATCAAAAATAAATTTTTTCAATGATTTCAAAGATTCACTTTCATTTTACGCACTAATTTTGCATAATCTAGTTATTTATATACTTTTTCCATTAACTATTTACATCTAAAATAAATTAAAAAAATAAAAATAACTACAAAAGAAGTATATATATATGTATATATATATATATATATATATATGTATGTATATATATATATATATATATATATATATATATATATATATATATATATATATATATATATATATATATATATATATAAATATTATTGCTAACGATTTTAGCAAAAAAAAAATTTCTTTTCGTTAAAAGGAATCTTTTCATAAAAAATAAATAAATAATCCTTTGTGCTAGGAAATAATTCCAGAGAAATTTATGTTCTGTTATTAAATTAGTTTAACAATAAATTTTAACACTATGCGGAAATTGTTATTTTTAACCAAAAAAACTAACATATTCATCTTTTTTTTTAATATATAAGGGTAATAAAGTGATAAGTTTTATATGATAGTAAATGTATTGAATAATAATAATCAAACGATTTTTTTACTTACTTTTTAAAATGAGGAATATGGTGTAATTTATAAAAATTGAATTATGGTTTTGCATAAAATATATTTATGACACAAAATAACATTTTTTAATAAACAGTTCTTTTTCATTGTTTTCCTGAAGTTTTAAATAAAATTCAAATGATTTTTCTTTTGAAAAATGATTCTCATTCAAGAAATGATTTCTCGTCCTTTGTGTTGCAACTTACTCGATTGCTTTCTGCAATACGTGCATGTATAACATTCCTTTGTTATGATGTTGCTAAGGGTTTTTCGTCGGACAAAAATAAAACTGATGAAATGAAATAAAAGTCAAACGTTTGCGAATTTTCTAGTGCAATAAAAGATCGAGTTATCGAACGCATATAAGCACTCAGACGAAGCAAGAAGACGCGACATTTTTGTTCCACAAGAGAGACATTTACTTCTTTCGCTGATTTTATTTTTCAGGAATGAAAAGGTATTAGCCATAAATAAAACAATGAAGATCTGGGCAGGAATATAACAGTCGAGAACAGCCATGGAACACCATGCTTGGTTTTTTATTATATTAATAGCAGATTCCTCTTTTTGGAATGAAATTTTTAACCAAAAAGATCAATAAAACGAATTTTAATTACTATATTAATGAGAAAAAACATTTCAGTTTTTTTTATTCTATGGAAAAGTTAGAAAAAATAATAAAGCGAGGAAGAATACATTTCATATTTTACAGAAAATTAATTCTAGTTAGTACCTGCTTAAATAAATTGTTCTTATTTTAGAATTTCTTTCTTTAGAGGTAGAGAAAAAAAATGATAACAATGGAAAACTTAGTTTAAATGTAAATTATATCCTTTTAACTTTAAAAACTGAGAGAGGGATATAAATTCTCATTTTATGTATATATATTCCATAAACGTTCCAAAAAATATCATTCTTAGTTAAAGTGTAAAAAAGTGTAGTAGCGTTATAAATAATAAATATTATTGGTTTTTACAGTTATATTAAAACTGTTTAATTATTTTAAACTCTAATAATTATACTATAATATAATTAAATTAGTAATTAATATAATTATATTATTATATTAGTAATACTATATAATTTAATATATTTTAAGTTCAGTATTCGATTGAGTTTTAATCATTCTTTAAGTTTTAAGAACATTTATGTTTAAATTTCAGCTACTTTAATTTGTGAAATCAATAACAAACCAAAATGCAAGTCTTATAAAGAAGGGTTTTTTCAAATAAAATATGAGAACAGAAAATATTTAAATTGGTGAGAGTGGCGTCAAAATAACTTTCTTACTTTAATTAACAATTAAAATCAGTTAATGTTTCAGAGCCATTGTTCTGTACCAAAAAGCCTCAAATATATAATAAGTGGAAATTCCATAGAGACCAGAAAATTTGATAGACTTTTAAAATTTAAAAAAAATTAGGCAAAGAAAGAGAGTTAACGAAAAATTATTTGCACAAACAACTAAAAAATTCAATTAAAATTAATCTTACATACATAAAATTATATGAAATCATTATTTTTACATATAATAAACATATTTGAGAGATTTTGAATGCTTTATTATCTTTTTCTTCGAAAAAAAACTTTAATAAAATTAGAAATTCATTTGTAATTTGATTTAATTAGTTGAAACAGCAGACCATGATTCAATATAGTTTCAAATCTTAATCATGATTAATCATAATGACTAGATAAAGTTTGTCATTCTTATATGTTTTTAAGTTTCTGCTAATTTCACCCGCTAGATTTTTCTGAATAAAAATAATTTTCAATTGAAATTTATTTGATCATTTACTCAAATTAAATATCAATATTCAGAGAAACTTAAATATATTTCGTTGCATAAAAGTGTTTCTGAAATTAATATAAATCCTTTTAAAATTCATATAATGCCATAAAATGTTTAATGATTGTCTTCACTAATATCTATCTATTATATATATATATATATATATATATATATATATATATATATATATATATATATTATATATATATATATATATATATATATATATATATATATATATACACACAGATAGATAGATAGATAGATAGATATAGAATTATTTAGTTAAAGTTTGTCATTCTCGTCATGCAGTGGCCCCTCGGCCTCTTTAATTGGAAATGGTGAGATTTAGAAGTTGCTTTCTAAAATGTTTGAGATTCTTAAATGGATTTTCTCTCCCTATTTCTGTTCCCTCTCTGCCAGTTGTGCTTACATACTTAATTGTTTTGGTGCCTCCGTTAGCAATTATGGGAGGAGCAGGATCTGATATATGGGGATCTGGTTTGTCAGGGCCTTTTGGACCTGGTTTAGGAAAGCCTACACCAAGAGGATATGTAACAATAACAACAACTCAGTAATATATTGAGGAATTTAAAATACTTACACAGCTTTTCTTAAGTTATGATCAGATGACGAAGATATTGCGTGAAATGGCGCTTTTCTCTTACATCATCGATACCAAATTAACAGAGATAATTTGTTTTATAAAATTTTGTCTGAAGAGGTGCCTTTGACACTATCATTTTCATCGAATCAGAGTTAAATTTACTGTTTGTCGAAAGTGACAGACATGACATAAAAGATAGCATTGTTAAGCAAGAAATCGAAGTATGGTTTAAATAAGCTTCTTAAATAATTTATCAGTGAAGAATTATTTCACCGATAAGCTATTGTTTGTTTTAGAATAAATGAAAATTAATTCTAAAAAATTTAATATTTAAATAATTTAATCTCAGTAATATTAATTTTAAACCACGAATAATTCTTGGAACATAAAATTTGATAATACTACCGCAAGAAACAAAATGGTATATTACTAAATGTTTCTTAAAAACATATATCTAAAAGTATAAATCGATTTTATATAAGTAGCTTAAATCAAACCATTCGAGTTTATTTTCTTTAGAAACAGATTCACGGAATTTTAGAATATTTATCCAATTCGTTCTGAAAAGTTCTCTTCTAAAAGTTGTGGAAGAGTTTATTTTCACCAGAATTCCCTTCTAGAGTAACGGAATGCGTAGTCGAAGCATCGATCATGAATTCCGAAGTAGCATCCATGAGAGGATGAAACTGAAGCCGACTTTTTCATACAAGTGCAGGGATCTTCTTACGTGCTCATCACTGAAAAGGAAATAATTTTTCTCCAAAAAACTACCCTCTTTTTCCTCGTCTAGTTATTCCCAAAAGATCTGAGTTAATAGATTTCTGAAGAGAAACTTTTGAACACTGATATATCGGAAAAAAAAAGCGTTTTTGCTAAATATAGAAGTTCATGGAAATTTAATTTCATCCAGCCTAAACTTTCGATAAAAAATTGGATTACATGAGGTCGGGCCTAGTGAAATCTTATAAAAACCAAAAAGGCGAAACTACCAGGAACTTGTTCTATTTTTATAAAACGATATAAAATAAGTTTAATAAGGAATAATGATATGCAAAAATTTTTACTTTATGCGTTTATTCTCAGTTTTTTAAAAATTCCGAGGCAAAATTTTGTACCTGGATATTTTCAAAAAGGAAGAAATAAGAAAGCCAAATATGCCTGACATTCTTTAAAAGATAAATTAAAATTTTTTTTTACAGAAATTTGGCATGTTTCTTCTTCCTGATGCAAATTTTATTCGATATTTTTTTATTATTTTATTTGATTTCTTTCTACAAATAATATTCTTTAATTAAGCTTTGTTGATTTTCTTTAAAGAAACAAAATCTGCAAAAATGTATCAATGTATTTTATTCAACTTTAGTTTACTTAATAAAATTTGAGTTAACTCCTCGAAAGAGATTAGAAAAATTTTATTATGTATTATTTAAATTTTGCCTAAAGAGATTAGAAATAAAGTTTGAGTCATAAAATTGCTCCTCTTTCTTGACACACAGATACCCTATAATCCAGGATATACCGAATTCTGAGTTTGGAGGATTTTATTTTGTATGTGGCAACCTTGTTCTTATTACGTCATAGTGATGAAGACCTAAAAGAAATACTCAGAAAATTCTATTTTAAAAAAATCTAATATTTACGTCATCGCGCAGGTCACAATACGCCATTTTGGCGACATTTTTTCATCGCCAAAAATTCAAAACTTAGCATCCTGGATTATACAGCATCTGTGCCACTTGTTTTTGAACTTAAGCAGTTATACAAGATATTAAGAAATACATAAAATACCGTTTGAAAATACACAGAACTAAAATTACTCTTAATCACAAAATATCAAGAATTCTTGTATATTAACCAGTTTCTGGTAAATCTAAAAAAGAATTTCGTGCATTAAATTCAATCAAATCTTAATACTTCGTCTGTTTATGTCATATTGAATAAATTGTTATGAAATTTCTTAAATACAAGAAAAAACATTTTTGGAATACCTGCGACAAAGAACTGGTACGGTCATTTTTTGAAGATAGATTCAGATTTTGGAAACAATATTAAAAAATTATGTTTTCTTCTGTTATTAATACTGCTGTAATATATATATTCTGTTTTTTCATTTTTATTATGTATTTTGCTAAAATTCATTTATTTAAAAGATAATTTTAATCCTCTTGTTTCGTTTTTCACAGTTCGTTTGGTATACATGATTAAAGGTTGTAAATATTAAATATATTTCAGAAATGAATAAATGTAAATTTCAGGAGAAATGATTGTTGACAGTTTATTATGTATTTTTCCTAAAAAATTGTTTCACAATATTTGTGGAAACGTGTAGAAATATCCCAAATACCGTGGATTGATTTAGCTCCAAACTTTAATACAAATGTTTATCTGTATAACCAATGTATAGTTAGCACACTAAATTCGCCTGTTCAAAAATGTCAAAAATTCTTTTCTTAAGGTTTGTACACTATCTGACGTAATTAATGCGATGATGTTCAAACATATCAATAAAAATATGACTTCTTCGGTGACTTTCGAATAGAATTCGCTTGTGTGCTGCTGTATCTGAAATGAATAAAAGATATACTTCGTTCAAAATTTAGTACAGTTACTCTTTGAGAGTAGAGTGTATAAAACGTACATTTGCTTGTTTGCAGTTTCAAGAAATAAAAAAAATAAATATATAAAATATAGTAAAAACAGCTCCAACTTTTTCATAGGTAAGTTTTTTCACTTATGGACAATATTTAATAAATTTAACATATACGATTACGATGTATTCACTAAGATTGTTGCAAATATTGCGATTAATGCAATTAGACTTTCTTTTCCTACTTGTTCTGTTACATCCAACTTTAAATGTAGTAAGCAGACAAATACGTATTCATACTGTTTGATTTAAAGTTAATTATTATTTAAATCGTAGGTCTAATTCTTTTTCTTTAAAAGTAAATCTTTATGAAATCAGATATTAAATAAAATATTGCTGAAGACGTCAAATTTACTAACTAATTTAACTTTAAAATTGTTCTTTTTTATAATGAACGATAAAAACATTATTTACTATAAAGAAGCAAGTTCTTAACAGTTTCCACTGATATTTATAGCTTATAAAATTCTCATTAAAAATATTGCAAAGTTTTTATACGAAAATCAATACGAATTTGTTGCATTGAAATATGAATGACACTTCATCTCCGAATTTGATAGACTAAGGTAATTTTATTAACTACAAATGCTTTTGTTGTTCTTCATAAAGGCGTTTTATTTTTCTCTACATATTTTATTAGCAACGAAAACATTAATTTTAAACTTTAATATTACCACATCCCGAGGGACTAGTTTATTAGAAACAATCACGAATGTGAAAATATATTGGCCTAGCAATTACTATGTATTAGGTGATCACATAACAGTCGATATCCATATAAAGCGCTTAACACACATATTAACTGGTAGTGGTTTGATTATCCTCATGGGAAAAGTAAAGGATCAGAGTGAATTCGAAAATGCGATGATGGTAGTTGGTGCTAGACTTGGTGGACTCAGCATTCTCAAAACCGCAAGTTTAATAGCTTTTTCCCGAACAAACATTTACAGGATATACTAGTTCTAGTTAAACGAACAGTCGGAAACAGCTTTCCTTTAAGGAGTCACCGTACGAGATAAGTGCTTATTCTTGCAAAAAAAAAAAAAAAAAAAAAAAAACATTTCTTTGACTCATTTGCTAATTTTGAGCAACAAAACTTTAATAGCATTGAAAAACACCTCTGACTGCTCTATTTGTTGTACATTCGAAAGGATGAGTTTCAAATGCAACAGATATTGATATAAAAACTTATAAAATGTCTCCAATTTTCCCATGATCAATGATAATGGACGAAGAAGAAGATGACTAGAAAAAGTTATATTCGTCGGATGAGCATCGTTTCATATAGCACCATGCAGATGGGTGATACAGAATCTAGGGATAACACGAAACGATAGATTCTTCTGTCAATTTTTCCGGTGTCAGGTTGGTGAAGAAAGTGTAATGTTTTAGAGAATGTTTATAGCAAACATATTCATGATGCAATGGTAGCTGTAGAGTAACACCTTAATGCGCAGAAGTACCTCAACTGTGTCGCACGACAAATTTATCCTCATAGGACCATGTGACCCCTTTATTGAAAGGATGCTTTCAGCAGGACAATGTTCCGTGTCTCAAGATTCTTCTCCAAGAGTTGCTTCAGAAGAACGATTAAATATGCTACACTCTCCAAATTTGCATAAAATAGAAAATTTTTGGAAGGAGATGTAACAGATCTTTGATGTACTATCAATATAGAGCAGTAGTTGCATTTCCAATCAATGTTTTCATAGGCAAATAGAACTTATAACATGGTGAAATTGTACTATTATAGCAAGTAAGACCAACAAATTAGCAGGATGTTTCTGATGAATTCGCCCCTTAGTGTAGTTTGTAAATCAATATATCAATAGAATAATTATATTATGTTTGTATAAGGCATTAAAAAAAAAAGTAATTATATACCATAAATTATATTGGTTGTCAAATGAGACGACTTTGACAACAGTCGTTATCGTATATCTTAAGAAAAGAATTAAATAAATTATAATATGCCTAATTAAAATCTTTCATAATTATTTATCGCTAATTAATAAAATATTTTTTAAAAGTTCAAATTAAACATTGATGATAATGTAAGCTAAAAAATGTTATACTATTTGAAACCAAGCCGTGATTAAAAATGATAAATTAAAGTAATTAAATTTAAATTTCTAATTAACAATTTTGAAATTTGGAAAATTATTTTCAAGGATATTCTGGTTAATTATATTCTTTAGTTTTCAAGTTTATGGTTATTAAATTTTTAATGTAAATAAACTTGAATATATTAATTTTTAAAATGACACTCAACATGATGTTTGTTATCTCTGTTTGTTAACGAATACTATTTGTCAAAACACTGTCTTAATCTTGTCAGAATTTCCTGGAATGCTGTAAAATTTAATATATTTTATTCTTTAAATATTACATTAGTTTCAGGAAGATAAAACATGAATAAACTAATTTATATATCTTAGCACTAGTTTTAAGATGATCTGAATTAGGCTCATAAATATGTAAATTAACCAAAAACTGATTTTCCTTATTTCCAAATTTTTAAATTGAATTCTTCATACATCCAAACTTAATTTTAAAATTCCATAAAAGTTTCTATCATCATTAAGCTTCTTTTTTCATTCCTGAATAGCAATTTTTCTTACTTTGTCTTCTAAAAGCCAGTTTTAATTAAAAAGCCAGCGTTTGGCGGATTTTTACGGTTAGTGACATTAAGTAAATCAGCATGAAAAGAGAAACTAAGCCCTTTTGGTTAATCGAGAGACAAGCCCCAATTTCTTCTGTTAATGTTTTTGTCACCGGATTCATGATGGCAGCTGATCCCTCTTGCTCAAAGTTGATTGCCTTCCACAGGCGATTTGCTTTCCTGTGATTCAGCAGTATTTTACAACTACATGGTGTAGAAAAGTAGACATAGATGGTATTTAGCTATGAAGAATAAAATGCTATAATTGTTTCAGTTTTCTGTTATTTATGTAAGAAGTTTTCGTACTTTGTTACAGGAATCATTATAGCTTTGGTTATTACATTTTTTTTAATTGAACATTTCAATAAGAATGAATTTTTTTTAATACTTTAATAAAATGATAGTAATTTTGCTTAATTTTCGTAAATTTTTCTGATAAATTGAACATAAAAACTTTCAGCGGAATATATTTATTATTTATCTGGATTTTTTAAAAATTTTAAATACTTATTTCTTTCATTGTTAGGACTGTATCAAATATTCTTTAATAGATTATATATATATATATATATATATATATATATATATATATATATATATATATATATATATATATATATATATATATATATATATATATATATATATATATATATATACTTATATATATATATATATATAACAACCGAAAAGTTTGAAAACTATTTAAAAAGTTTTTTAGTTATATTAAACTGGTAATGGACTTTTTGTCTTTGATTATTTATGTTTATCAACATTTATTTCAGTGTTCTTGTAGAAATAGGAAATGAGTAATAGGAGCTCTTGATTTGGTGGTAAAGGTTCCTAGTTTGATACTGCTCATTGAGGAACAGCAAAAGATGAACATTGCTACTGTTATACACATGCATATTTCACGAGATAAACATCTTGGATATTTCCTGATTTCTCCTGTTTTTTTATCAGAAAAATCAGGTTGGATCTAGTAAGAAATTTGAAAATTTCCAAATTTCTAATCTTAGAAGCGTAATTATTGACTCTTTTAAAAGTTCAATCGAAACAGAAATATAATATGCGGATATTGAGATAGTTAAAATTGCTTAATAAATGAATTATTTATAATATGGAGACAAAAAAAAAACAGTAAAATTATTCTCATAATCTGGAAAGGCTTGTTTCAGTTTCATTTATTTAATTTACTTAGAAATATTTAGATTATATATGTAAGCCTGATTAAATAATAATTAGCGATGTGAACGATTTGTTCATTTTTCTTAGAAATACCACAACTAATTTTGTTAATTTTACTTTAAATTTATTTTTAATTACTGCTAATATTTTCACTGCGTAAAATTAGTTTGCTAAAAATAAACTCTAATTTGAGACGGTATTTTAAAATATTAATATTAAATAATTTTTCATCATTATTCTGTTATATTTTTGCAGAATATTTTAAAAATATTTAAGCATAAATCAAAAATTTTATTTTTATGATAAAAATGTTTTATTATAATTTAAATCAATAAAGGAAATATAAAATAGTTGTGATTACAAATCTCAGTTTAAAAGCAAAAAACTAGTTTATATAATATAATTTATAGGAAAATAATTCTTAAATATTCACACGTTTGAGTAGTTTAATGATATAGTTGCATTTTTTTATGCATATACACAAGCACTACCAATACGGATTTTGGACTACCTGTCTAAAATAAATCTTGTGCTTGTGCATTTACATTGTACTGAATTATCCAAAGGACTGTTTTTAAATCGCTGGAAAATATTCTCAAAGCCGATGTGACGTAATGTAAAATAATGCGATAAAGCCATGTTTGTATAGATGAAATATTATAAACATTAGTGACTGATTCTTGATATATAAATATTTTAAAATATTCCTTTAGTCATCATTAATTTGAGTTAAATTGCGTACGTGAATAAAAATTCATTTTACAAGATATAGAAAGACTACATCTTATAATTTGTGGGCGAACTCAGTATTTCAGTACTAAAACTCTTTTTCTTTAATATTGTATACCTCATCAATCAAGTTTAATATTTGAGATTAAATTGCGCAAATCTAAAATGAATGGTATTTGGTAGAATAGTAAATTAATTCTCTACATTCCAGCGATTGAAGCGGCACATTTACTAATCATGTCAACAAGACCTTCAATGTCTATAGCATAAAATACCCCATTATGTGATTACGAAGGATAAGTTAATTCATCATAAGGAATTTACCTGTGATGGTCTATGTACTGAGACACATTAAAAGAGAAGGGAGACTTATGAATGTATGAATGTTTGCTTACATGCAGATACATGAATTACATAAAATAAAAAAAAATAGAAATTATTTTTAGCTCAGTGAATTCACGGTAGGACATTCTATCAAAATAAAATAAAAGACGTGCATTTAATATATTCCAAAAAGAAACAAATAAAAATAATGTTAAGAGTATGAGTTATATAATTAGTTAAATATCACTGGGATTAAGTACAAAAAATAAAACTTAAATAATAAAAAGAGAAAATTAAGGATAAAGTACGAAATAGAGAAAAAAAAAATAAGGCTTAATAACAAAAAGAAAGACAAGAAATAATATAGCTAACAAATAACTGAATTTATTGTTGGTTTTGAAAATAAACTATAGATGGAATAATTACACGATAAAAATTTATTTCAAATAAAAATAGGAATTTTATAGATTAATAAAGAATACTGATTGCTTATAAGGATTTTAATTAACTTTGTTCTATTTTTAATTTTAGAATAATTGCTTTTGAAATTCTGGAGGAAAAGTTCTTTTTAATTATTTTAAAGTCTACATGAAGAATTTTATTTGGTATACTCACCATTTATAGTAAGCTAAGGCAGACATTTTTAATTGCGTTTATGAGTATAGTAGAGCTTCAGTTTTCCATTTCAGTTCAGGCTGGACGCCATTTGGATACTCAAACATTCGGTTAACTGGATTTTTTCCCCAAAAAATGTCCATTGTAATTAATTATTGTATTTTAAAAAGACGAAGAAAAAACTACATGTTTTTTAGGAAAAAATAACTTTTAATCAATTAAATGAAAAAATAACACATTTACATATTAAGATAATTACAAGTGCTATATAGTATTAATGTACAGCATTGTACATACAGTATGTATGTACAGTGCTATATATTAAAGCAGTATGTATGCATATTGCTGTACATTAATACAGTATGCATGTTCAGTACTGTAAATTAATACAATTTGTATGTACAGTACTGTAGATGAAATGCATATCTTGCTGAACAACTCGGTCAAAGTAAACTGCTTCACTACCTTCGTCTGTTTTCGGACTGCCAAGTCACGCTTTCACGTGACAGTGAAGTTTCGCATGTGGTCACACTCGGGCTGACACTCTATCCACTTCAAAGCAGTTTCAAAGTCGGCAAATGCTTCACTAGATAATCAGTCCGCTTCAACTTGGACATTGAGGTCATCTTCTTCCAGGACACTTTCAATAAATTGACTATCATTTGAAATTGGAAATTCAGTGTCTGATTCATAATCCATTCTCTATTATCTTCAACACCAACTTCTGAATATCCAGGAGTTTCCAAAAGAATGTTTTTGTCTGAACTCCTGAAGTCTCATTCGTATCTTCTTTCTTCGTTTACCTTTCCTTTTCTTGAGTTATTTTCCTTTTTATCAATTTCTCTCTGTTTTTCTGTGTTATTTATTTCTTTGAAATTCTGAAAGCTATTTGGATAATTAACTATTCGGTTAGACGGAATTCAGATAAATGGAGTTATACTGTATTATAAAATTTGGAATCATCATGCAGTTACATTGAGAATAAATTTGTGTTGAAGTATGTTAATGAAGCTAAGATAAAATTATGATATGAATATCTCTTTACAAATTTCTAAGCTTTCCTTTCAAATTAATACCCCTTTTGAAGTTATTTAATTGATCAGAAGAACAAAACAGAGCATTTCGAAAATTATATTATTTTATAAAATTATTATTTTTTCATATTTTATAATACGAAATATTATTCGATATATAATACGAATATTATGTAATACAAAATATTATATTTTGCACAAAAATCATTATAAAATAAACTTTATTAAAGAATAAAAAATTTATAATCAAGATAATTGATATTACAAATGGTACTTTAAACATTCGTTTTTCATATTAAAGATTTGAATTGGCTAAAATATTTCTGAATATTACTCGAGTTATTTAAATTGTAAGTTTTGCCTTTTTACTAGTTACGGTTATAAGTAGTTGCGAATTTATTTTCGTAAAATGAATTTATAATTGTTAATATTATGTGTTATTTTCAATAAAATGTGAATATTATGATGAATAAATGCATTTTAATGAAGTAATTTCATTCAGAGGATAATTTGATTATTCATACTACTTTTGAAATAACGGTAACAAATTGAGAAGCTCTTTGATACAATTAAAACAATAAAACTAATAGACTTAGCATCAAAAGTATATAGTGCCATAACGATAGTTTTTGTCGCCAATTAAGACAAGTTCTGACATTTTTTTATTGACCTGAGTTGAATTTTTTAGAAACTGCTGAAAATATTTTTGATAAGAGAATTATCTTATCCTCAAAAATCAGGTTAATTGTTGCAAAATCGATAGTATATCATAGATCAGCCTATAATTTAAAGCCAGAAGAATAATCCATTTCATAGTTCTGACTGCACTGAAATAATTTTTATAGCTACTCTCGACTCTTCCCTTCAATTAAAAATATGAAGTGATGATATGATAGATTTAAGAATTTAATGTGGTTGGTAATTTATTACTTTGAATGGGTAGAGATAAGAGAAGACGATCAATAGAGAAAAAAAAATTCCTTTTTAATTTACTCTTTAAGAGTAAACATGATTATACAATTTATTCCAAGTGTTGAATTTTAATGTAAGTCACTTAGTTTAATAAATTCTGAATTGAGTATATTTTATTTGGATACATCTGTTTTTGGTTACTTTTAAATGTTTTCTTTCCCCACAAGAAGCCCGTTATATATATATATATATATATATATATATATATATATATATATATATACAGATAATTCATTTCATATTTCATTCTATAATTTATAAAGTTTTACTGTTGTCCCTTTTGTTGACCCACAAAGAGATTAGTAGTAGATTTTTCTCGAAATTTCCATATTATATTAATTGAAGGATTTTGTTGACTCACAATTTAATGTAGAACAATAATCAAATGAAGAGATCAGTAGAAGATCTCTCAAAAATTTCCTATTATATTAATTGAAGAATTTTAGATCACAATGAAAGTTTATATATATTAAAGGTAATATATAAGGCAGTATTCGATTTATTTACGATATATTAAAATTTTATCGCCAGATAAATTTAGCCTCCAGAAGCTTCAAATTGGCATAAACACATGTAAATTAATTTTTCAAAAACTGACAATACCTACGAGAAACTGGTTTGTTTGTTATCATAAATAGCAATGAAAATGCTCTCAAAAAGCAAGATCGCTGAAATAAATAAAATCACGAGTTTTGACTAGATTTGAATCATTTTTTCCTCAACTACGCGAGCGGTGGCATACAAATGGCTATTTCTCCAACAATTACGTGATATATTTTATACGAGGATGGTATGTAATCCTACCATTTTCAGACAATAATCGGTTCTCAAAAGTGTAGTTTTTGAGAACAGATTATTGTCTCTGCCGGACAAAATGTGAGCCGTAGATATTGTTCATGAAAGAAAACAAGCAGTCCACGATTTCTGGCCTTAGTATTTTTTTTGATGAGACAAGATAATGCATTTTCATTATGTTTGGTCTAACAACAAACCCAACTGCACTACCTTTCGTAAACACTAGCAGAAATTTTCTGTAAACATCTGATGAGGTGTCTTGGGGTTTGCTTAATTAACTTACATATCATGGCAACCGTTTGGCGCAAGATAATGTATTTTCTTGGAACAAAAACTTCTCAGTTTATTGCAGTCTGTTCCCCTCCCCTTCAAAGAGAAACGTTGCTTACGCATGATAGAGCTCCAGCATATTTTTTTTATAGTCGGCATATCAGTGTGGCTTTGCTTTCTCGCTTGTTGGACCTCAAAACACAAGACTTTCTCTTTTAATGGCACATGAAATTTAGTGTATGAAACTCCTGTGAACTCATTTGAAAGTTTCTTGCTGGGAATCGTTGTAGAATTGAGCAAGATTAGCAGGACACCAGGAATCTCCGATAGGGTGCGCCAATCAGTCTTTACAGGCGTCAAGTGTCAGCAACCCTCGTAGTTGGCATTTTCAGCTCTTGCTGTGAGTTATTTTTCTCAAGACAAAAGATCTGATTATGCTACTTTTGGTTTCGTTTATTCGCTTTTACAATACTATTAAGTTCAGATTTGTGTTTTAATATATTTCTCTTTTCTGCCTCCCATAGCTGAATGCGGTCCTAGATTCCTAAGTAATTATCGCTTGTTTGTATGGGTACTTGCATTCTATTCAATTTGTAAAAGCAATTTAGAATAAACTTGTATACATACAAAAATACATATGTAAAAGTATGTATACAATTGTGTATATATTTTTCTGGAATTTCTAAAATTACTTTATAAAATAAAACATAATAAAATTAACAATATTTATCAACACAATATATTTTATTTAAAACATTCTTTTTCTTGAATTTTACTGGTAAAGTATTGCTTTTCTACGACATATTAAAAAATTATCATTAATAAAACAGGTTTTCTAAAGTTATTTTATTAATATGGTTTTGAAAAATAAATACAGTTGAAAAAGAACACACAATCCCTGCTACGTGTTAAATATAATTTCACTATAAAGAATATAATATTTTTTAAAAAATTAATATTATTATTTTATAATTAAAAATGATAAGTTTGTATCATATAAATAATTTAAATTTATTTTAACATACTTTTTCCATTCAAATTACTATTTTATAATATTAACTTCTATTTTAATATATTGAATTTATATTTTAATAAACATCTTCTATTTTAATATTGATATCTACGATTCGTTGTAAGTATCTCAATTCATAATTTAAATTTCGAGATACAAAATATAGCTAAAATTCTACTCACTTCTGAGATGGTAATAATCATAAAAGCATGAAGTGAATAGAATCATTATTATTGCATAAGAATATCGAGAGGAATGGATGAGATGATTAAAGATTTACCTTTTATCCAGGCTTCATTCTCCTCGAAATAGTTTCGTTTTAGATCGGGGAATGGTAAAAAGGACTCTTGTGTGGAAAAATGACTTTTATAGAAGAGAAAAGTTTGCATTTAAGAGGTTATTTTGAAATATAACAAGATTTTCTCAATTTTATTTTTTTAAATTTGAAAGCATAAAATCATGTTATAAAAATATACAGCATTTTGATCTATTTTATAATTTGCAAATTTTTTTATGTAAAAATTATTATCAAATATCATGTTTTCAGTGGAAGGGAAACTATTTGTAATTGTTTTCTTTTTGAATCCTGAAGTCCTAAATAGATGAAGTTTGCGTTCACTGTACTAAGAGAATACTTTTTTGACTTTTCCTCAATATAGTTTTCATGTTGCTTTTATTTCTATATGTTTTCTATTCATTTGTGCTTCATTGCTCATTGCAATGCTATGCATTAAGTAAGTTCGTTTTTATTCTATAATTTTTATTTTTAAAATCTTTAAATAATATTATAAAATTTTAACATCTTTCTTTTAAAGCTTTGAACTTTGACTGAGACACCAAGGTGATTAATTTGTCTCATAATTTCAAGAACATAACAGCTAACATTTTTTTAAAATGTAGACCATAAAGATTAGCAATTTATATATGAATTTTGCAATGAATTTTTTTTTTTGATTACTTGAGAGAAGTAAGCTTACGAGTCTCGATTGCATTCAGTGCATCATGCTGCATTTTCTCGAATTTGTTAAAGGCTTAGTTGTGTAGATGAAAGTAGTGAATTGTTTTGAAAACTAAATAACTGAATTGTACATATTTAAGGAATATACACTCGTTTGATTAGCAGCAGACTCCCGTGTAGATCATATCACGTGGATGAATCTTATCCTATTAGAAAATATATCTATCAATATTTCTCTGAAATGACGCCACAACAAATTTAATATTTCGTTCAAAATAACATTTAACTATCAGGATGTATGGGATAACAATGAGTGTATATACGGCAGTGAGAAGGCGGATATACTGTCCAAAGAGGGCTGCTACCACGATAATCCTTCCTCTTCAACACTTACCTTTTTAGAACATCAATTTATAGTTAATTCTGAAATTTCGAAAGGGTGGAGGATTTTTCTGTACCGTACCAGTGAAGTATCGTACCGCTGCGTACCAGTGAGGGCAGCCTCGCTGGTACACGGGCAAAGAGCCTGACCCTTCTCCCTCAATTGTGACAGAGCCTCTAGAACCGCAATTTAAAGATTAACAAGCAGCCACACTAGGGTTTTCACGTATTTCGAAGGCAGGAAAATCTTTGCGGTCTGCTCTAAATGTAAAACTGAGCAGGTAACCTAATCACATCCTTGACTGTTTGGGACTTTCCAGAGAGGATATATACTAACCCCCCCCCTTCTGGTCTTCGATTTTCTTAAGGTCAACGGTCTGATGGACTTTGTCTGCATTCGTCAGACATTTGGAAGATAAGCCACAACAACATAATAACAATGAGTGTGAGTTACTGCCATAAATAATAGCTCTTTAAACCATAGATGTTGGTGTAGATCCACTGCAACTAAACCGCAAATGCTTTGGATCTAAGTTGTCGAGCCTTCTTACTAAACAGATTATGAAGCTCTAAAACCTATTGCAGATGAAGTGTGATGCATCACAGCCATGCAATGAATATGGCGATTTCACTTCTGGTAGTAGTCTGTACGCAACTAAACTTGAGACAGTGCCTTCCAATAAATATTACTATCAAGAATCATGACACTGTGTACGTTTATGCTAATTTTTTTTTGATATCGTAGATTTAAGATTTAGTTTCTTATATCCCAATAATTACAGAGTCATTCGAACTCATTCAGCAACTGATATTACCATCATTTTCTTAAAGATATACTGGATGAAAAAGTTTTCACCAGTTACAGTCTCGACACTAATGCATACTGTAACCTATATTTATAGAAAATATGATTTACATGTTTACTGTGACACTAATAATGTCACTATAAATTTGTCAATCATGATATTTGAATAGATTTCATCTTTTAGTCATGCACACATGCTAAAGAAATGTCATTTGTCTAGTGTTAATACTTTCTTTGTGTTGGGATGTCATTTTACTAACGTGAATACTTAAATTAGAGCGCCTTCTTTGCAAGTGTAAATTTCAAATGAATAAATATTCTATGCATATTTATTTCTCAGACAAAGCCAAGTTAGTGGACAAAGTTAAGCCAAGTGTAACACAATAAAATTAAAAAAAGTAAAAATTTTGATTTTCTTCAAATTCTGACTTTTTAATTTAAATAATTTAAGTTTAAAAATCTTCTCTTTAAAACATGTTAGCGCAATAAAATATGATTATATAGAGTTTATATATATATATTTAAAATGTATTTCTTTATGTAACTTTAATCATTATTAAAACACAGATTACTGAAAGCATTAAGAAAATTTTTTGCAATTATTATAAAATTAAAAAAAAAATAATAGTACAATGCATTCACAAACTTAATCTCGTGTACAGGTATAATTTTTAATATATTATAAAAACATGTACTTTTTTCTTCAACCATTGTTCGTTAGATATTTCTAAATTGATTTTATATAAAATTTAAGAGAGAAATTATTTTTTAAATATATACGTTTAGAACATTTATATTTGTTCATATCGGCATAATAGTTATGAAACAACACTGTGGTTCCAGGAAAAAATAATGGAGCCATAAAAAATGTAGGAAACATATCAGAGAATTTAGCAGAACTCCCACTAACTTATTGGAATCAAATTAGCGCTTTTATAGAAGTTTAATGCATAAACTCATCTTTCGAATTTTGGAAATTGTAGTGGTAATAATATATAACATTTAAATAAAATTTTTCATCTAAATTAACTATTTTAATTTAAATTATAAATCAACAAATTACCTATTAAAGTCAGTTATAAATATAGTGTGTAAACTAATAACTCTTTTGCTTGAATTTTTTATTTCTCTTTCATAAATAAAAAATGCTTATTAAATTTTTTTGACTAAATTTGGCTTAAAATTATTTAAATTTTTTTCCTTGAAATAATTTTAAATGACTTCGCTAAAAAAATAAAAATACATTCTTACATTTATATATTTATTACGTTATCTTTAGTAAACTTGGAGGATTCAGTCTCTTACATTAAGAATATATATATTACATTATATATACATACATACATACATATATATATATATATATATATTATCGGCAAAATACTTATAGGTATTAAATCATACAAAGTATGTTACACTAATGAATGCTTACTATATTAACCGCATGTTTGTCATTTCCATGCAATTTTGTGTTAGGTGTATTTTATGTTTAATTATATTTTATACTATTTTTATATGATTTTAAAATTACAGTAAGTGCATTTATAAATAAAATCTTTCAAATATTCAATATCTGACAGTTAGAGTTTAAAAAAATTAACAACGAAAATAATTTTATATGAAAATGAAATCTTTTTCTGTTTTAGATTACATAAAATGTTTCATCATATTTCTATTTAATTTTTATGTTTCCATATAAATTTTAAAGAAGCTTAAAATTATTCAAACATTTTAAAGATTGACAGCTTTTGTCTTTGTGTTACATAAAATTAAAATCGTAATTGATGTAATAAATATATAATTTTTTCAATTAATTGCTATAATGAAATTACTGTGAGATACTTCGTCTTTAGCAATCAAAGGGGAAGGCCCATAATTATCCTATATTCAATCAATTACAAACTTGAAATTTGAACGAGGACAAGACAACGATCTTCTTTGACATTGATGTAACGTTCACCACTAATAAGGGATTTCGCGCATCTTTTCAAGTGACGCAAACAAGCAGGAATAAACTTTGCGTCACATTGTCGTCATTAAATGACGTTGCTTGATATGTCTTCATTTATTACGTGTACTCCGCGGGGGCTTGTCACTTATCCAGATAACACATCCCATTTCCATTCGGAAGCGATTCGCTTCAAGATGCTTTGTTGCGTAATACAGTGGAATTGAAATCGAAAGAAATAGAATAAATAAAAGTATATAAAAGTGTTCCATGTACCATGGCAGATAAAGAAAACCGTATCAAATGGAATAAATCCTTTTTAAAAGTAATTCTATGAATTATTTAGTGATTGAATGTTCGATTCCATACGTTTAAAATATAGTGAATGCTTCAGAATAAAGTCCAATTTCAGTGACCTTATTTTCCTTTTGAATGCTAGAATATCTAAATTGACATATTATTACTTCAATAGAAAGTTATTGGGAGAATATTTTTGCGTAAAAATATGTAGGAAATTACTTCTTAAAATATAGTTGATTTAACTTTTATTAAGTGTCAATAATCATATAATGTAATTTGCGGTAAGTTTATATCATTCTACATAAAGTCCTAAAGATTGTTATAATTTATGTGTACGAAAGAGAAAATTGTTGTAAATATAATTAGACGCTCTGAAATTTTCTCGAAATTAACTCGTAATTCTTTGCGGTTGTTTAATCAAAAAATAATTTGAGCGAAAAATGATGAAATGTTTAAAATTATTTTTAATGAAATATAAATTAAATTAATTCAGCCAACAGAATAACATAGATATATTTATATTTGATTACAAAGAAAGAGATTTATGTTTTATTGATAACTTCATATAAGGTATATAGATTAATACCAACATAAAAAATATACTAGAATTTTTTAAAATTTTTATTGCATTAGTTATTTGCGTTCATTTACAAAAATTAATAATAAACTTTGTATATTTTTCAAACTTTATAAATTTATACAATTTTTAGTATAAATGCTCTTTTCTTTAAATAAATAGAAACTGAAAATTTATAACTAAGATTATTAATTCAATACATCGAATATTTTAATCTTTTTCTTCTAAAAGAGCTGTTGTATCTACATTGAGAACGATTAATTTTACTGAAAATGGTATTTTTGACATAAAATAAAGTGTTTTAAAATTCAGACATTTTGGCTAGGAATTCTGCAATGCGCTTTTACTAATAAGATATAGAAGTTTGATAAAATGTGGTTGCCATTTCTGACTGAGTTATTTCTGGCTTTACTTAAATAAAGAAGAAACAATTCAGATATTTTTAAAATTATTTGTTCTTATTTCGCTTGTGATTTATATATTTTGAAAAGTTGGGTTAAAAATTAAGCATCTTTTAGATAATTAGGTTGAAATTATGAAATCATTGACATAAGCAAGATAGACTCGATAGTATTATTATATACATGATCACCATCATCACCTGGTGATGATATTGTTGAAGGGAACGAAATGGCAGATTTACTAGCTAAGAGAGGAACACTTGAGCAACAGAATTTTAAAGCGCTTCTTTCAGAGTCACTTGAAAAGAATATTTTTAAAGAAATTAACGAGCACTTTTAAATCTTAATATGCTACATAAACATCAGGCAAAACCAGGGGTAACGTTCAAGACATTTGGAAAAAGTTTTGTCAAAAATCCTATAAAAACGTTGTGGCAAATTTCATCTGCAAGCAAACCATGATTGCTTGACACAACCTCTATATAAAATAGTCATTTTTTTTATCTAGTTTATTTCAAATTTATAATTCTTCAATTTTGTTCTGCTTTTATTAATAATTAATTAATTAAAGCATATCATCTTGTGTGCCCAAAAGTTAGTAGAGATTCTCAAAAAACGGAATGAGATAAGCAAATTGAACCGGAATGTTAAAACTTTCATAAGCTTCATAAGCTCCTTTTAAAAACTAAACTAATTTTAGTGTTCTTTTCCTTGTTATTTTAAAAAATTAAAAATATTTTTTTTAATTTTTAATTTTTATTCTCACGTTATTTTGTTCCAGGGGTAACATTCAAGACTGTATGCTACTTTAAATATTTGTTCTTTTTACCATATTTGTCCTTTTGTGATACTTGAGCTGTTTTGTATTTTGGATTGATGTTTTCAATAAAGTCATATATGTTTCACTAAAAAAATTAAAAATAATACGGTATAAATTAGTTTCAAAAGCCTATTACAGAAGAAAGCAGAGTATTCTTTCCAAAGTAATGAAAGAAAAAATTAAGCTTTAGATGTACTTGAAACACATGAAATAACGTTAAATCTACTTTAAAACGTTAAAAATATAGGACAAAAGTATTAAAAAAGAAATTTTAGAATAGTCCTACTATATTGTGACGAATTCTTTTACCAGGTAGATAAACTATATAACCTATCTCAACAAAACTACTATTCTCATGAATTATATATAGGTTCTCCTACTCAGGTTTCTCCATGACCACGAATTAACATAACATATAATACGTCACCTGAAATACTTATTTCAATTACTCAAATGCTAACAATAAATCATCAAACACTCTTGCTATTCCCATACGAATTATAGCAAATTGAACTACTTCCCTCTTTTTCTCTCACACAGCTTTCAAAACCAATTCAGCAGCATTCTTTTTCAGGCTCTTTTTTAACTCTTAAATCAATCCTAAAATGTTAAGAATTTAGTACCATAAAAGTTCTTAAACTTTTTACAGAAAACGAAGATTTGATTACGCATGGAAGAAGCGAGGAAATTATTAAATGAAAATATGCTGAGAAAATAAAATTCAAAGGCAATAAAATTCTTATTTCTATCAAAGATATATAATTTGATTCAATGATATTAGGTTTTTCCATAAACTTCAGATTCATGTGTAATTAGTAAAGTATATTTTTTGCAACATTTAAGCAAAGGAAACAATACTTGTAATGTTTGTAAGATGTTTTTATATTAGATATACTTAAGATAGAAAAGTTAAATATGAGATTTTCATATCGAAGTAATGTACTTTACAAAGCTCAAAAATAATATGAGTTCTGACTACAAATGAATTTGATACAAATAATATCGGAATATCGATATAATCACAAGAAAACGAAAAAAAATATATGAATACCGTTAAAGACAGAAGTCTTCCAGGATATGATCAAAATTTTTGTCGGCAGCTGAAAGATCAGAAGAAATTTCACATAAGCACAAGTATTTGTTGAAAATGATATTTATGATTAAACTAATAATAGGTCATCAGGAAACCAAACAATTATATCACTTAACCAAACAATTATATCATCAGTTTTTTATATCATTGATTTCTACGGGGAGAAAATATTGTCTGACAAAAGCTTTCGGGCTATAATAGAATAATTTGAGAAGACCATCATATGCAAAGCATTACATCAGAAAAGTAATTATCTTTGATTATAAAAATCAAGCTATTTTGCATTTTGATGGTACACAATGATAGTCTGTCTGGTGAACGAACTTTCATTGCTTTGGTTTGAATATTATTAATTCGATTAGAGCTGCTCGACTTGTTATATTTATTCCTATAATCATAATAATGTGCAAACTGCTTATAAGCCTTTTTATATAAGATATTTGTCTTATTATATTGCTATTTGTTATTAATAAAATAAAATGTGAAAATTTACAAGTATTAAGCAAAATAATTATTCGGTGAAAAATGATTTAATTTGAATTTTTTTTGATTATATTTTCATCTAAAATAGTACTTAAATATTTTCTATGAAACTTTATAGAGGAACAAAATCAGTAATTTAATTATTACCATATTTCACAGATATAACGAAATAAAATTATAGAGAATGTATTCATAGTACATTTTAGAAAGAACTTCATAAAATTAGCATTGATATTTTTATCCAATTTTAAAATACATTTTTAAGTAAAAAAAAAATTGTATTCAATAAAAATAATTGAAAAAAAAACATTCTTATCTTTTACACTGTGAAGAATCTTGTCTTTCACAATGAACAATTCGTTTTAATTCTCTCAGAAAATGTAGCAAAAGAGAGCAAATACTAAAAATAAAGAATTTTTTTTAAAAAACTGCTTGATTTTAAAAAGAAGCAGTATTTTTTTTCAAGTTTTCTCTTGTCATTAAAATGAGATGCAAATGACTATTAAAGAGCGAAAGATTTTGTAAAAAGGTTTGTTTTTTTGTTTGAGTTTTAGAATTTGTTAAATGCGAATAAGAATAACTGGAAGAGCTCTCTTTCTGGAACTTTAAAATTTCTATAAAGTATTTTGATACTAGTTATTTCATTTTTGAAAAATGTAAAAACTGGATATGAGATTTTTAATACCTTGAAGTATTAAATGTATGTGTTAAAATGTTAAATTAAATTTTAACTATTAAATTAAATGAAATTATAATTAAGTTTAATTGTTAATGTGAATTTTTTATGCATTTTTAACATTTTTCAGAAAATTAACAAATTTAAAAAATCAAATAAGAAATCAAAACATTTTCTACATTATTTCAAAGTTTTAATCTCATACTTATTTTTTTATTTAAAAGTAAATTTTTTATATTAAATTAAAAGTTTCAATACTAAACATTCAAATGTTTTTTATTTTTTTAAATTCTACACTTTATATTTTTGTCATATTTTTTAACATTTTTATAAATGATTTTTATGTTTATTACATTCTGTTTTAGCAAATTTACTTTTTAAAAGATTTTTTAAATAATAGATCTAACTGATTGGATTTATAGTCCAAAAAATCATTATTCGTTAATTTCAGTTTTGAAGTTATATACATTTTATACTATTTACAAGATAAATTACTATCAAAAGTTTGTCACACATATGCAAAGCATTTGTATTCAGTTCGTCACTTCTATTAATATTTTTTCATTTTTAAGTATCTTTTCAGACATATGTTATATACATTTTTCAAAAATACATGTTTTTCAATCATTTATCAATTGCAAATAATCTTCATTGTTAACGAATGTAAAATAATGATTCTTAAGAAAAAGCTTTTTTAATAATCGAGCTTAAAGGGAGCATGAATTTTTATTTACATAAAATAGCTATCAGTTGAAATAAGCAATAAGATTTTAATTTATTATTTAATTGTTTCCTCAGTGGGGAAAAGAATTCGTGTTTTTACTTAAATTATTTTATTTTTAGACTTTTATTTTCCAACAGTGTGAAATGCTTGATGAAGTATAGCGTCAAATATTTACTTTTTTTTCAGTGAGTTTCATGTTGCCTCATTCATTTTGTCTTCAGAAATAATTCTAATTTATAAAAATAAAAAGTATGAGCTATCTGATAACATCTGAAATTATTTAAGTGAAATATTTCAAGTTTATCTTAATATATATATATATATATATATATATATATATATATATATATATATATATATTATATATATATATATATATATATATATATATATATATATATATATATATATATATATATATATATATATATATATATATATATATATATATATATATATATATATATATATAAGTTCAACATCTTGTGGTTTTGTTTTGTACTGTGAGTTACTAGATCCTTTGATGAAATGGAAAATATAATATTGATTTTATAATTAGAAATCAAATTATGGAAGTTCCTATTTTCTGTTGTTATATTTTCACACGATGATTGTTTCCATAATTTTTGGAGTCAAGCTTCGTACATATTCATTTATATTGTTGTTCATTAAGATTACACAAGAAAGAAAAGCAGACAACATGACTCTTTTTTCTGTATCAAATTGCCATTAATTTAAAGAAAAGTTTGTAATTTTTAAATTTATTTAGTTTACTATTTCAATGAGATAGGAAGAGATGAATACAGTAGTACGTAGTTTAGTTTGGAGTACAGAGCGTGAAAAATCTTCTTTACTACCAGCGATAAAACCTGTCATCCAACTAAAATTATATCGAATTGAGATTAAATGAAAAGTTAGAGGATTTCTTTTTCTATTATTTCATATCTATGTTAAAGTTTATTTATTGTAGTGATTGGTTTGCGACTGTATTTAAATCCTAACCCAACCCACTGTGGAATGAATGAGAATAAGCAGAAGTAAACTATGATTCACTATCGTGATCAATACAAAAACTGTTCCCATTTAGTTACCACAAACTTTCCACGTAATAACAAAGACGTCATTATTTTGAACAACAGATTTATCGAAAATGTCTAGGTAGTTTCACCATCATATTAATAATTAAATTACAATGCATTATTTATCACACGTATTATTTGGTGTTTTTTGTAATTTAATCTTTAGATATGTATTTCTGAAGGTTTAATTTCTATTCAATTTAATGTTACAATATAAAGCCCATAATAAAATATTTCTTGAATTTTGAAAACATACAAAAGGTCTTATCTTATTTAATTTCTCTCAAGTAATTATTTTATTATTATTTAAAGAAATAAAAGAAAAAGTAATATATGCTTTAAAATTCTAAAAAAAATTATTATGTGTATTATTGTCTAATATGAAGCTGAATATCAATCTTGTAAATGTAAAAATTGATGTTTATGATATTCTAAAAAATTGAAATATTTAAAAATTTATATTCCTGAACATTTATTGCTCCTAATTTTTTTCATTTTATTTGCATTAACTAAAGCCATTATTGTTGTAGCATTTAGGAATATATCCTCCAGTTATTTAACGAATTCCCTATGTCAAAAGCTTTTTCTCCGTATTCAAAAGAACAATCCATGCAAAGAGAGTATTTCTAGTTGAAAAAAAGGGAGATATAATTATTTTTTTGTTATGTCTTCCATTTATCACGTTACATTTCTTTTAATGAGATTCACTTCTTTGCTCTTTTGTGTAAACTGATTTATTTTCATAAAACAAAAAATGAAATAAATTACTTCGCATAAATGAAATTGTCTGGAGGGACTGAAATTAACGATTCAAATTTATTAATAAAAAAGTCACAACAGTATATTGCAGGATTTTTTTTAAAATAATGATTCCAAAAAAGAAGATTTGTTGAATAGTTATAAGGTTTTATTTCCTTTGCATTTTCACTATGTATGTATACTTTAATAATTTTAAGTTGAATAAAAATATTTCCTTGTTAAAATAGCAAATCATTATTTATTTATTAAAATAAAGGTATATTTTTGTATGTCAATTTGTAAAAAAATTTAATTTGTTTTGAATTTTTTCCGAATGTGTGAGTATTTAACAGTTTTTATATTTAATAATCAAAATTAAATACTTTAATATAATGAGTGAAATATTATGTAAAGACCTAATGCTTATATAAATAATATGTGAAATTTTCAGCTTACAAATTGACATGTAAGCAGATTATTAAACATTTTTTGTACAATGTTTTGGACAATGTATATTTTGATTATCTAAATTAAATAAATTTATGAAACCCTTGGTGTATATCCGTATAGCATTATACTGATAGTTTGAAACTGAAAGACTATCAAAATAGTGACGTGTAAACTAATAGAGAATAAAAGCAAGAAAAGTCTTATTTATTTTTTAACATGTTTATGTTTGGGATGCCACTGTATATAGGTGAATGCAAACAAGTTAGTGTTTTTAAAATTTGTGAAAAATTTGCTTGAAATCTGAGACAATTTTTTTATTTTGAAAACTAATGTTTATTCTTTATGATTTTAGAATATTCTTCTTTTGAAATACAAAATCTGTCGTGTACACTTATATTATAATTCTACTATGAAAATCTAAACATTATTTTATCTTTTGATAAATAAAAGTGTGAATTTGTTTCGAAATGTTTAAGAAACACACTTTTACTATCGAAATTTCATTGATCAAAATGTTCTGAATATATTTAAATAAGTACTTTCGGAATAAAGATTGTATTCATATGTGTATTTGCAATAATTTCTTTGCAATTCTAATATAAATGAAGCGAATAAAATTTATAAAAAACTTTCTGATTTAATTTATAGAATGCTTACCAAATTTCTAAGTGAAATTTAAGGTGTTTTATAATTTAAAACTGTGACAGAAGCAAGAAAAAAATATTTCAAAAAATAAAAAAATAATTATTTCTATAAAAAAAAATATGAAATTCAATAATTTTCTAAGGATAAATTATAATATTTTGTAAAATACTAAAATATATTACATCATGCAGAAATCACATTGACCTACGATATGCTGAAGAGTTATAAAAAACTTTTAAATTGAAAAGATTCCAACTCAAACATGCTTTCATTTTTCTCATTATTCCGGTAATGAGAGTAATCAGGAACATGCTCGACAAGGGCTTCGTGACTTATTCCATTTGGTGGGCAAAGAAAAAGTTAATTATTTTTCCACACACTCTTTTCTTAATATTTATTCTTCAAATAAAACCAGGCTGGTTGACTGGGTAAAAATCGATTCTTTGGAATAGTTATCACGTGCTTTTATTAAACATTGATCACTAATGAGTTCACAAAAGTAAGTGAAATGAATTTGAGAGAAAATATTGAAGTTTTGTCAGATTTAATCTAATAACAATAAATAAAAATTAAAAAAAGTATTTTGAATAATTTAAAATTAAATTTATGCTATTCCTATTTTGAAAATATTAAATTGATAGGATAAAATCATTGATTGATTATAAAATTACACAGCTCATTAAGGGATACTAAGAGGTAAATAGCTATTGAAATAAAAATTTCGTTTTTATTCAGTTAAGTTGAAATAATTTTTTTTTGTGATAATATATATTATTATATAGAATACAGATATATAATATTTCTAATTATGATAATTTAATAAATATATTTTTGTCAATTTCTGCATTGTTCATAGCTATTTTTGTTATTACAAAGTAATTTTTTATAATGTTATATAGAACGCAAATATGTAATTTTATATTATCTCAAATTAAAATAAAAATTATTTGCAAATTGTTGTGTTGTTATTCGTTATTTTTGATCACAAAAAAGTAATTTTTTACATTTGCTTGAAAACATAACTATTACATTAAGTTAAGATAATTCATTCCTTAAGTATTCAAAAGTTTATTTGTTTGTTTGCCTTATATTTCACAGAAATCAAATGATTAATTACTAAATATGAATGCAACAAAATCAAACGAAGATGGAATAGTTATGTACATATAAATTAATTATTTAACAATGAAAAATATTTTTGAATAAAAAGTAAGTACTAAGAATATATAAGAGATTATTTTACCTATGATCAGTAAAACACTTCATGCCATTTGGACATTCCCTTCGTTTATTTCTATGATAAACATTAGTGCTTGGTTAATTACTTGAAACTAAGTCTGCTAATGGAGATCCTTTTCGCAGAAGTATAGTGAAATGACGCTAATTTAGGAAGAACTAATAAGACTCATAATTAACAACAGTAAAATCTTTCTAGAATGGGATCTTCCCTACCATAACACCCACATATATTATGGAGCTGCTTTTAAGTGCTCATTTAGATCTAGGATTTAAGTGGGGATACTCCAATTTCATATAGTCTCATTTTAAATATTTTGAATTCGTATCGAAGGGTTTTACAACGATCCTTTGAAATCACGACTACATAATGTATTGTTATTTTTTATTGTTGTCACTTTGTAATCCTTTTGTTAAGAAAGTACATAAAGTTTTGATTTTATCAGACAAAAAAATACGAAGAAGGAACTAGGATTATAATACTTTTCAAGAATTATTTTCTACAAAGTCATGTATTATGTCCAGATCACAAATTAATTCTGGATTCAAATGAGCGAAGTGGCCAAAAATAGAAGTTTAAACAGAAGGAAATTATTTTTTCATTTCTTCTATTTTATGATTTTGATTAATTACTGCTTAAAAACTTGGCTTAAGAAACTTTCATCTTTGCAAAAAGGAACTCTAAAATTAAAAAGGAATTTCAAATTGCTCATTTAAATTAATAATTTTAACTGCAATGTACAAATAAATAACAGTAATTGATAATCTAACTAATTTTTGTAATCTCTCAAGGAAATGTTTCGCAATAAAAAACTGAAAACAAAATCTAAATTTCGAATAGATCTTGAATTTTGATGAATATTATTGGCTTACTGAAATGTTTTTTGCGAAATATTTGTTAAAAAGATTTACTGGTTCATGAATATATGCATAGCAAATTTATGTATAAAAAATGGCTTCCATAATTCTTAAGAACTGCATTTTAAAGAAAAAGCATAGTATGTTTCTTCTTATTTTATGTTAAAAGTTTTCAGATTTAGAAATATAAACCTATACAATTAATAACTCTGATAGTAAAAGCTAGTTCAATTTCCTAACTTTAATAGGTTAATTTTTGTTATTTTAAGGTTATACTGTGATCTAAATAATTCTAATATTCTAAGCTTAGTGTTTATATCAAAAGCAAATTTTTAAAGTAACATAAATGTAAGAAATTGGAATATGAATGTAATGGTAATTAACCAAAGTCTTTACTCGATAACTAAATAATGATAACCTTTATTATCTTTATATATTGTTGACATGATTATAAGTAATAAGTGGTACAAAGCCACCTTCGTTTGCAATCATTAGCTTTCCATATAAAACACCTGACCAGCTTTGGAGGAAATACTGCAATTTGGAAAAATAACTACATTTATTAATTTACAATAATAATGGTATTTGCAATTTGTTTGATTTTATTCAAAACGCTATTTTGACTTCAAAATAAAATGTGACTTTTGAGGTGAAATAAGTAGAAATACATCGAATGAAGTATGGAGCACCTGAGAATTCTTCTACAATATTTTTCTACTGCTCAGTTATCCGAGTCTGTTGGATCAGGAACCTATTCGCATGATCAAAAATTCAGTTAAACAGAATTTTTCGAAAAAAAAGCTCAATTTTAATTAGTTATTTTATATTGATAATATGAGAAAAATCTATATATTTTAAATAAAAGAATTTTTAATGAAAAGGCAATATTTTTCATGTTAAAGTACTTCAAATGGTGCAGATTATTACAGTATTACATTACAGTGCTGAAAAGGTAAGACATGGTTTGCAGAACATCTCGGTCAGAGTAAGCTTTTTTACCACCTTCGTCCGTTTTTGGGCAGGCAATTCACACAATGGCTTGACAATGGAAGTAACATGTGGTCATACTTCGGTCTGACGTTCCATCAACTTCAAAGGAAATTTAAATACTTCACTAGCTGATGGTGGTACCGCGTCTGCTTCAAATTGGACTTTAAAGTAATATTCATCCTCGACATTTTCAACAAGATGAGCATCATTTGCAATTTGAAATCTAGTGTTTGACTGTAATCCATTCTTATAAATCTGCAGTACTATCTTCTAAACATTCAGGAATTTTCAAAAGAATGCTTCTGAATTCCTCAGGTGTCACATCTTCTATCTTCTCTTACCTTTCCTATTATTCAGCTTTTTTTCTTGTTTTCCATCTCTTTTGCAGTCTAATTTAATTTTATGAAATTCTGAAAGTGATTCGGATGGAGGGAGTTTGGATAATTGAAACTCTTCTGCAGTCAAAAAGTTGTTAAATTCTGATGACGAATCTACTTTCATCCGCATTCCAATACTTTTCTGATCTGGAAAGTATGGGGAGAGTCAAAAGTGCTTTAGCTACACAGAGAGAGAAAACAATACTTTTTCAAAAATGAAAAAATAAAACATCTGAGTTTATACTATTGATGTTTAATATTATTCATGTAATACAAATATCCACTGCATATTTTTTAAGATTACATAGCCTTTGAATTGAGCAGGGTTTCTTAATGATTTTATTTCGTTTAATTTAATTACAGAGAATTATAAAAATCACTAAAATTCAAATTAACAATACAATCACAAATGCTGTAATCAAATATTTGAAATGAAATTTAACTTGTTTTCAATTTGTCAGGACCAACAACATAATTAAGTTTCATTAAATTGCACGCAGACTTTCTTAATCCAACATTGGACAAAATTCGATAAAAAACATCGCAAGAATTTTATTTATTTACATTACACACCATTAAATTTGACACAATAATACACTTTCACTGCAATGCTAATGCATGCAAATTAATTTACACAAAATTAGTGTAACGTTAATGGCATATTTCCTATTTATTATACATTAATTGCTAAAATTCTGTTTCAAAATTCGTGTTGCGCAAATTTCTGATTTACGCTGGCAAAGTCATTATGATTCAAAGCATGTTGCATTTATAATTCGCTCCTTAAGAAGCTTATTTGCATTTTCGTAGTTTATATAATTCTAAAAATGGTATTTATAGAATTACGAAAGCCAAATACTCTTATAACCGCTGTTATTTTCAAATAATAGTATTGAGCCTCTTCATATATTTTTACTTAATAAACATATCACGTAGGTTAAATATACTTAAAATTGTTCCAATTATTAATTAATGTCTTAAATTTTCCTTTTATTTTCGTATGAATCTCTTCGTTCGTATCTTCTTTTTATTTAAATGACTTATTAAATATCTTTGATCTATCTTTTAAAGTTAGTTGTATTCATATAAATGGGAAAAAAGAATAAAATCTAAAAATATTAGAAAAGGTAATCAATCATTCATTTATGTAATTAATATTAATTTAAACTTTTGCAAAATAAGTTTATATGAAATGGACCCAATAAAATTTCATTATAGAACCCATATTTAATCAAAAGCATAATTTTATTTTCAAATATTATATTTCACGCGTATTAAATTTACATCATTATTGTTATTTTGAATGTGATACCTTAAGAGTTTTTTTTCTTTTATATAAAAAAAGACCGAGAGTTGTAATTAGTAATATATTAATTAGTTGGAATTATATTAAAATAAGTACTTTTGAAGTATTAATTTTTTTGATAAAAATTACAGTAATTAGAAAATTTATTAGTACAACTGTATATATATATATATATGTATATATATATATATATATATATATATATATATATATATATATATATATATATATATATATATGTGTGTGTGTGTGTGTCAAAATATATATGTATATATATGTGTCAAAATTATTTGAATCTATTCTCGAAATTTCTTAAATTCTACTTCATTCAGTAATCTGACAAAAATGTTTTAAATTAAAAATAAATATTGTATTTTAATTATATGAAATCTCAAAATGATTTTTCTAGTAGATTTGTGATTTGTATATTATGGTGTAAAGATAACTATATCTCTTATCAAATGTGTTAAGATTTAATATGATTTTCTTATTTTGATCTGTGAAGAAAAAGCAGAGATTTTGATTCCCCATTTGATTAGAAATCTTGAAAATGTTAGTGATACCTGTATTCGATCGCGTCTTTCAGACATGAAAAGGTTTTTAAAATAACTGAGTTTTTTAACTTGCAAAATATTTTTTTTTGTGGTCTTATTGTAGAGAATATCTTCATATTAGCAGTATGAACAATTAGTATTAATATTCTTAATATTGGAAACTGTACTTAATTCACGTTTTTTATTTCATGTTATTGACTAAAATAATTGAATCAACTAAGGCATTAGTTAATATAAGTGATATAAGACGAAATACAATGGCCTATTTAAGCCTTTAGGGTCTTGGGTAGAATAGATTGTTTGAAATCGGAAAAAATGAATATTTATCAACTTGCTGTATGAAATATACAGTTAAGCGTCATGAATTAACATTGCATGAATCAAGTATTAATATATTCAGAGATTTTACCTATTTGAATATCACACAATATTTCAAAAGTTTCAATAAAGCATATTTAAATCTCTTGGCTTGATTTTGAATTCTCAACAATAATTTTGGGGACGATAAAACCAGAAAAATCGGTATATATCTTTCTTTATAAAAATATTTTGATAAGAAAATATTTTTACTTCAATAAAAATACTATCGGTTGCATTATTTTCGCTAAAATTTTAAAGGAAGAATTATATATTTTTAATGGAAAAATTTATACAAATTTTGATTTATAAAAACTCTCTTACAAACAGAGAAAAATTTTAAACTTTAGGGATAAATGAGAAGATATAGACATTAAGTAAAACTTAATGTGACATTGAGTAAACTTAACTGAACACTTATTTTTTCAAGAGATAAGTAAAACTTATCTCTTGAAAAAATAAGTGTCACTGTTATATTGTTACTTATGACACTTGAACAAGCCAAGCTCGCTATGCCGTTAGCTATGCGACTTTAAATCAGTAAGGTGTATCTTTCGTTTAACCAGAACACCACGTAGGTGAAAGTACGACTTTGCTCTAAACTCCTCTGATAGATTGCAGCATCGGAGGATACACTCCCTTAATATTGACATTGATCTGGATGAGAGAAAGATGAAATTTTTTCCAGACAATTACATCCATGGTAACTGCTCGAAAACCAACCACAGGATTTTTGATTCCACAGATTTAACGAACACTTATACCGCATGCAGTCGGCGGGTCTTTGACGGCATTGGGAATCAAGCCCACCCTTTCGACGGAAGTTCGATGCCCAAACCACTAGTCTACTACAGCCTAGAAAATATAAGTTAATATAAGTTTTGGATTTATTACTAAGGCTTTGAATAATTTTCCAGACATTTAAACTTATTATTTTCAGTTTATTTTTCTAGACATTCGAAAATTATTTAGAATGATTTGAAAACTTCACACGCGCGACCTACTTGCATTTTTCAATCACTAATCCTATTAAATTTCCAACCAGAAAAATATTTCAAACTAAGTAAATGTTTCTTAAAACTAATTTAATAAGAGAAGTTCTATTTTATTCAAAATATGAAAGGCAGTTTTCATATGATCCAAAAATACTTGGATTGATGCAACAAAAATGTATCCTGATGCATAAGCTATTCATACCAAAGTAGAAGCATTTTCATTTTTTCTAAATGAATGGAACTTCAAGATACAAAATTTTGTAACATATACGCCTCCGTTTTATGTTATATGTGCGTGTATTTTTTTTTAAAATATTCCTTTATATAAACAGGTGTGTAAGGTAAAATTGAAAAGAAGCAATGATTTCCCTGTTACAAATTATTTATTTAAAATTTTCTCGCAATTAATTTAAACATCGTATTTATTTTTTATATTTGAGGAATTAAACTGTCTTTTCCATTGTTAAATCAAGCATAATTTAAAATTTAAATGTAAGCAAAAATATTCCTTGTTACAGAAAAATAACATTTATACTTTCAGTTTTGGTCTCATGCATAAAAAATAAAATGCTCAATTAAAAATTTATAAATATGCTTCTTATTCACATTCCCTACACATTGTAGGATCTCTCTATAGAATTAGAGGGAGGGGGGTGGCGATTCCTCAAACTGTGCTTTGTATGACTCTATTCAAACAGTGATTTTTGAACAGTTAAATAATTCTTCGGTATTTCCTCAGTATGAGGACATTGTCGAGAAATGTTGGAGTTTCCATTAACTAATAGCTTGAGTGTTAATGTTCAGCTTAAATAAATTAAATAAATATTTGCTATACATCTTCAATAATGTAAAAAAAAATTCATATTATAGATTTTACATTTAATGATATCATGATCGTATTTCAATGACATTATAAAATGAAGAATTTAAAAAAGTTTATCTTTAAATATATTGCCGATATGATTGTGAATGTATACGTTCTTTATAAATTCATTATTCGATAATTTTGGCTTAAAATATTAATTAAATCTGTTAATATATTATTTCTTGAAAGTTTCACTTGATAGATTAACTTTGACTTAATGTCCAAAATTCAAATTTACGTCTTATATGTTAGCATGTATTAACATTCAATTTTGGAAAGAGAATTTTGAGAAATGGAATTTATTTAAGATAAAATGAATAGTTAATGAAAAAAGAAAGGGGCTTGGCTAGTTTTGTTTAAATATCTAAAATGAAGTTTCTTGAAGATTTTATTCAAACTAATATAGGTAAATTTAACTTTATTTGTAAATCAAGATCACACAGTAGGGTTGACGTTATGAGATTATATAAAAGCTAATTTTACGACAGATTTTTCACTAATGATTTATTTTTTAAATACAACAAATGTTTTTGAATAGAGTAAGCCTACCGAGATAATACAAATATATCAGATATTTGGAAATAAATATTTCCAGTTGGTCTCTTGGGAATGAAATCTGAGTTAAGTACACATTTTTTTTTAACTGACTCAGTGAATCTTGAAAAAGTTCTTTTCCGGTCGCATGTAACTTGTAAACCATTATTTGTCCCCCCCTCCCTTGATATGGCTCGGAAATATTTTTTAAGAGCTGGACATAAAAACATATTTAAGCACTTTCTACTTATTTTTTTATAGGCCTAATAATTTTTCCCCGTGCTTATTATAAGATTCTGTTTTCGAATTTAATATATTAATATAATATTAAAAATTATATCATCCTTACATCTTTTACATCATGATTAAAATTAAATGTGTTTATCCGCAAATATATGCGTCCATATTTTGAATTATTCTAAAAAGCATGGTTTTACTAAATAATTGTATGTAAGATAAAAATTTTTATTTAATGATTTGAAGTAACATACAACTCCCTACTATACGAGTACGTTGAAAATTTGATAGATAGAATATAAATATTTTTAATAATTTTATATAAAAAACTTCAAAACTATTATAAAATCAATGCATTTTAAACTAAAACAAATTTTATTAAGTTGAATTTATTTTTCTTAAATAATAAATAGCGATCTGAATTATTAAAATTTTATTTTTTAATTATGTATTATCTTTTAATTAGGATTTAAAGAATATAGTTTTAATTAGAAATTTTTCTTATTAATCACTGTGTTACATATATATTTACATGTTCATGTCTATTTCATTAATAACATGGTCCTTGAAGGCATTTTTGTTCAATTTTGTTAAGTCCAGTACACATTCTATTTATTTTTCTTAAATAATAAATATCGATCTGAAGGATTTAAATTTTATTTTTTTAATTATGAATTATTTAATTACGATTTTTTAATTATGTATTATCTTTTAATTACGATTTAAATTATATTGCTTTAATTAGGAATTTTTTCTTATTAATCACTGTGTTACATATATATTTACATGTTCATGTCTATTTCATTAATAACACGGTCCTTGAAGGCATTTTTGCTCAATTTTGTTAAGTTCAGTACACATTCAGTGAAACGGTAGCGGAGACCCTATAAATAGACGCGTTAACAACCATTTGTGCATCATACGAGCCTTATTCTTCTGTTTTCTTAACTGGCGCGTCACACATTGCGTGATTTCGTGTTACGTCATTCAGGGCTGGCTGCCAACTACCTGTGACGTCATAACGGAATAGCGAAATTTTTGGCTGATGTACAAAATTTAAGTGCTTGAAAATGAAATAAGATCTACTTGAGTGTTTCATAAGCCGCTATCCTAAGAAATTTCTAATACCCACTCTAGGAATCTGTAATGATATTCAAACATGTTTCGTAATATTTTCTTAACGGTTCTATGTCATAAAGATTGTATTTAATTGCTTATATATCTATCCAACTTTTAAATCGTTTTTCTTCTTAAATGTAATTTTGCATGCGTAAGAGTTCGAGATGTACATATAAACTAACGAAATAAAAGAATATCAATCACAAAAACAAATATAAAGAATAGTATGATTCTACATTTTATATCATTTTGAATAAAATAGTTAAGATCTAGATAAGAAATTTTATGGAGTTAGAAATCTTGTAAGATCTGAAAAATAAGGATTACTTAGTTATTGTTTAATAATCTATTAATATTGATTAAAATTACATAGTTTTAACACATTTATCACTCTTTATAAATTTAAAAACATAGCTAAATTTTTATTGAAAAATTTTAAGCATTTAAGGTTTTATTTATTATTTAAAAAACTTTTTTCATTAATAATTCAAATGATTCGATTTTGGAATTCCAACAATTATTTCGATAGATAACTTAATATTTACTTATTTTTATAGGTATAATATTTGATTAAACGCAATAAACAAATGAACACTGATATAATGCATTTGAACATCTTTTGCCTTTTACCTTCTTATAAAATTATCCATAGCCGTATGTATGTATTGCAAAGGAGAAGACCTAGAAAATACCCAAGTTCAACTGATGTACTTGCGGTAAACAGAAGTAGTGGTTGCGATTGTATATAGGATCATGCACTCCAAAGAATGTGAATTAAAACTACGATGTAG
The DNA here is from genome assembly GCA_030067965.1 of Latrodectus elegans. NCBI lineage: Eukaryota > Metazoa > Arthropoda > Arachnida > Araneae > Theridiidae > Latrodectus > Latrodectus elegans. The sequence goes on along the minus strand of CM057810.1, from coordinate 26,886,457 downwards.
TAAATCTCTAATGCTAATATATTGCAACTTTTTATACAGTGGCGAAATTATATTGTCTTTTAGTACGGTTAAAAAGCTTTCCTTAAGACCTTAATATATGATTGATGCTATTTATTTAGTTCTGTATGATGGTCAATCGATCATACTTATAATGCTTTTCAGAAATCACGCGTTCACTCTTGCAAATAAATGAAATAAATAAATACTATAAGAAATCGAGTAATTAAAGAAGTATGTCGCTTTAATATAGTTAATTTTGATGAACATTTTGTCAGTAATTGATAAACTAATACAATTCCAGGTTTATATCTGGCATTGTATTAATACGCATCATCTGAATTATGACCACTTCATAGTTTGAAATCTATTTCAGACTTTACATTAAAAAATTCTTAGTTTTTCCTTTCAAATTCCACTAAAGCGGTATAGGAATTGTTTGAGCAAAAGTGTAACATTTAATTCAAATATTTGCCACTAGGGTGTGTTTTATTTGAGTTATATTTATACATGTAATTACAAATGAAGGTTTAACGAAATTTCATGCCCTTTTCATATATGATTTAATGTAACATTTACTTAAATTACTCACTTTGTAAGGTGAATTAAAATGGAAAATTTAACTATAAGTCATGGAAATCCTTTTAATCAAGCCTTCAACAGCATTTGCCATCCGAAACATTTGGTCCCATAAGACATTTCTTCGAATGCATGAATGTTCGATTTAATGACAACATTCGATAATACATTCAATCGAACAATTGTTCAATCAATATTTTTTTAACATTTTAACGGGTAGAAAAAGAAGAAAAAAATACAAAGTTTCGAACATGACACGTAGAAATTTATATGATTTACAAACTTTTGTAGAAAGTTTCTTTAAAATGTGCTTGCTTTTGGCAATTACAATATCGTTAAATTTATAAGATAATTGAAAGGTTGATACAAGATTGTGAATTAAATTGTTTTACTAAAACGATAATACAGCAGTTTCTCTACTCAAAGTTTTCTAACTTTGAAAGGGATTCAGAAAGATCCCTTAATTAAAAAAATCTTAAAATAATGGAGTCAATTAGAAAAGAAAAAGGTTCATTTAAATTTTTTCTGGAAGGAAATGATGATCTATTTCCGTAGAAGAAATATAGATGATTGTACTTCAGGTGGAAAGGAAATAAGTTCTAAAATAGTTCCTCGTAGTACCAGTATCCATATTGTAACAGTAGCAGTGGATTCGCTTTTATCCAGAATATCATATTAAGTATACTACTAATAATTACAATGGTTCATTTTGAGCAAAAGTAGGTTACATAGGATTTTAAGACTTGACACCGCTTCTCGCTTAATAAAGCTTTGAGGTTGATTTAAATGATCATGGAATATCCTTGGCAAACATGAAGCACATTTTATTTTAGACGGTTTGGTAAACAATCCAAAGTGCTAAAAATTCTTGAACTAGGAAATCTGTATATATTCTTGCAAGCTTTATTGCCCTCACTAAAACTAATGATGTGCCATGGATTTAAATTAAACTAAACTAAACTCCGCGGCACTACAGCCCATAACGGCCAACGCCTACAGTGCCCATAACTGTTTACGTGACCGAGGGCCCTGAGGTGTGAAGCATATGTTCCAGTTAGGTGGTCATCTTAACCTGAAACTCCCAGCGTTTAGTTCCCAAGAATGCTTAGTACTCAGTTTATCGATGAAAGGCTGAGTCGAACTTGTCGAGCCCGAAGATCGAACCTCAGACCTGTATCTTGGGAGAGTGAAACTCTTCCACTAAGCCACCGGGCTTCTCTATCATTTATTCTCGGTCTGCATTCTTCGAGAAATTAAGCTCTTATGATCTAGTAACATATGTCGCTTGCCAGTGATATGCATCATAATTAGAAAAAATGCATGCTGGATTTGCAAGTACACTAACATCTTTTAAGAAAAAGGCGATCGTTCACACAGTAACCGTCGTGTCACTCTCTAAAATAAAAACATTAATATTCTTAAAAATCACTTTACAGAAGAACGTACCATCAGTCGCCACTTTCCAGATCCCTCTCCTCCCCGATTCCCATACGTGAATCCATGTTACTTTTAGTCTTAAAGAAGTTTAAAACATCTAATAATAATATACGAATTTTACATCATATCAAAGATTCCATTTTACAATGCGTTCGTAACATTCCCAGAATGCACTATGGTCAGTAGTAGAACATGTAAACTTATAATTCCAAATCGTAGTTGATATTGATAACCGTCATGTTGAACATGTTTTGTCTAAGTACCATTAGAAAACTATCATAAATGTATGATAAATATGTAATTTATTAAAAACACCATCTGGCGATGAAAATTTTAACTATTTTCCCATTCAAATTTACTATTTTTCCATTCAGACTCATTCTTTATACCACAATTATGTAGTACACAAAATTTCACATTTTTTAACAATAGTTACGACTGTAAACAAATTCAAAATATAATTTAATCTCAGACACTTTTCTTGTACAAGAAAACAATAATTTTTCATTGATCAAGGTATGGATGGTATTACAACTTGAACTCAATGAAATCTTTCAGTTGATTACTTAGCTGTCTTATTATCTAATTTAACAAGCTTTGCTTTTTGATCAAATTTACTCAGGTATATTTACCATTTGCTATATTTACCATTTTTATGGAATCAATTGAACTTTTTTCCATTTACTTTCGTTGAAATGAGGAGAAGCTCGTTCTTTACTTTCTTTTTCAATGGTTTGTATCATTTGTAATTTTTGGTTATTAATAGAAATGAAGGAAAAATAGGATTGAAAAATCAATTGTGTAAGAAAATGAGGAAACGTCAAAAAACATAGTAAAATATTATTTGTACACCTAAAAGAGGAAACTTTAATTTCATTTCAGTTCAATTGATGCATTATTTCAATTTGATTTAAATATAGTTTGGGTTGATTGAACAAATTTGTTTTTATTTAATAATTTAAAGCTAATACTGAGCTAAATTTAAAAATAAAAATAGTAATAGTATACTTAATTTTACATTTTATGAATTAGGTCGGTACATGTATGAAGTTACTCTTTAGAAATGATAAATAAAAAAGCTTACAATTATGTGCATTATTCACTTAATTTAAATAGCATAACTATATTCGAGACACTTGATTGCAAAAATATATTAAGAATTAGAAATAATTAAATATTTAACTATTTTCATGCTTTTGTTTAAAAATTTTTTTCTTTTTTCTTAAACCTATCATTAATAATTGTCAAAATAGCTTTCGCTCATTATGTATGTCTTCCAAAGTATAAAAACAATATGTCACGAGAAATACATTTGCTATTTCAATGTTCAAAAGGATAGATTTGAAGTAGATTTGTCGTGTTATCAGCTACTGATTAGTGCTTTAACTTTCATTTTGATAATTTTGAACATTTTTATGCTTTTATCTTTCCTTCCTAAAGAGATCATTTTATCCTTTTGAACATTAAAATGAAAATACATTTTAATGTTTTACAGGATAAATTTGTAGTACGTTTGCCACACTAGCAACTGTTGATTAGTGCTTCAGCTTTCCCTTAATCCTTTTGAACATTAAAAGAAATATTTTATCTTTTTGAAATTTTTATTTTTTTTCCTTTCTAGAGTGATTCTTTTATCTTTTTAAAATATTTGAATATTAAAAAAGAAATACATTTGCTTATATAATGTTCAAGAGGATAAATTTGAAGTACATTTGCCGAGATAGCAGCTGTTGATTAGTGCTTCAGCTTTCATTTCAACAGTATTTACTCTTGCGTTTGGTTTCTGTCTCGGCATCAATGTTTGTCACAGTATGGAATCAACTTTAAAGCACTATTTCTTTAATCTAATTGTCCTATTCAGAAAATCACTGTGAAGTGACAACTAAATCAAAACACATCGATGTATGTTATTCGGGCAATATACTTCAAAAGAAAACGATTATAAAATGTTTTCGCTTTTTGTTCTAGTTTGAAACAATCACACTGTAATATGTAATATATCACAATCACACTCAAAATATTTTAAACTTCTGTGATTTAATAGTTTCTGCTTAGCATGTTACTAATACTTAAATAAATAAATGTATTTTTAAAATTATATTGGCAGTTAAAATACATAATTGAAAGTTTCTGTGGTTAGAATTATTTCCCTTTTATTTCTTCTAATAATTATTTTTATAACACGAAGGAATGGAATCAAATATCCGTTATCACTAAATGGTTCTGCTTACTTATACAAGAATTTTTAATTTTAACCAATCAACAATTCAACAAAAATATTTTGACTTTCAAAAATGATTCAAAATTAAAATGTTCCATTAAATAGCGCAACTCCTTGATATTTTTTTCCTATTTCACTCAACTGAAGAATTATTTTAATCAACTAAAAAAAAAAAACATGTCTTTTAAGTAAAGTTTATAATTGTTTAATCAAGACTAAAAACGATATTTAAGTTAATTAAAGCAAATTAAACCATAAAAAATTTGCAGGATTACATTTAGAAAAAATAAATAAAATAAAATAATTTTTATATTTATTTTTAAAAGACAATTTTTAAACAGGGAAAGACTTGAGAGGGATTTGATTGTTATTACAACAGAGTCCTTGAACTTGCTTTTTCTAATATTGCACTTGAAAAAAACTGACATTGTTAAGATTCTTTTTTATTCATGAAAGTTGCTGACATTGAAATCACTAAAAATAACAAATTTATATAAAATGAAAGAAATCAAGAATCACTTATGCTTTTTAATTAAAAAATACATTTAAGCGAGACAAAAAGGGGCTTCTGGAAACTAAGAAAATACAAAATTAATTGAATGAAAAGGTCTTAAAAGTTATACCTTCAATAATACTGTGATAAATATAATTTATAATAAATAAAAAAATTACAAATTTTTCGGTCAAAAGTTTCTAATTTGCAAATTGTATATATATATATATATAGTCTTTAATTTTATAAAGAACAAAGTCCTTCTATTTTCGTACTAAGAAGCTATTGCTGACAGATATGATATTACCATTCCTCTGTGAATTTAACTATATAAAAGCATTATGACTGTAATTACTATAAATCAAAATACTTTTATATTTTTGTTTATTAGAATTATCAATTTTTCGGTATGTCAAATTAATCAAAATACTATTAAAGTATTCTGATTAATTTGAACAATGTTCATGTTAGCTAATGTAATTTTTGATTATTTTGTTATAAATTAAATATTTTATGCAATCGTTTATTTTATTATTTTAAATCAAAAACTGATATGATTAATCGTTTTAAGTTTTGAAAATTAAAATTAAAATCAAAATCAAAGATCATGTTTTAAATAACTCAGTATTCCATTTAAAAATATTTTAATTAATATATCACCCTGTTTTTTTGCATGGTTTGCATAAAATATTATTGTTTCCAATCTTATAAAATATTATTTCATCTATCATTCTTTGGTGGAAAAGAATCCATTGATTAGTGATTTGAATATGAACATTTGATATAGATTTTTTAAAATCTGATATATTTATTATTTAACATTAAATAATAACCTATTATAATTATCAGTTTCTTACATAAATATAAAATGGTATTATCCAGATTTTGCATCTTATAATATTGCTGTTCGCATCTTTCAAGGTTACATAATTGTCTGCCGAATATGGAATTTATGGGTTTAAAACAATCGTTCTGGATATCTGGTTCACACTATCAATAGCAATCATTAAAACTGTTATGCTTATTATATGGTTTTAAATGAACGTACAGCCACGTTATAAAATGAATCGTATGAAATGATATAATTTACAAATTAACAAATGTCTTCATGAACTGCTTGATGACGCTTGCATCAAAATGGACTCCTAGATCATGGCTTCGGTTGCCTCTAAGTTACATCGCAGACAGAAATTACTTTAATGGTGGGATTGGCGGTAAACTTAGATGAAGAATTAGCTTGACGTCATTTCTGCATAAGTTTAGCATTCTTGATTTTACATCGAATATTTGTTCATAAAGTTATATTCATGTTTGACAGCATTGAGGAGAGCACACATTGTAGGCGCGCAATTGGACATCATGTTTAATTCATTGATAGTATGTGTTTCCACTGGATATACGTCTAAACTAAATTTATTCGCAATGATATCAGTTTTTAAATTGACCTTTTTGTTGTATTAAAGTCTATATCTGTAACCTTTTTTTTGAGCCATATAAAAATATATTCTAAAAGGATAATGTACACTCGCATGTTCCAGTATTATATGTACTTTCCTTGAAACACAAAATGTATAGCCGTTATCATGGAAAGATCATTCTTCAAATATTCCAACAAATTAAAATATTTGCTTAATGGTTTTTGCGCAATCGGCTTGTGAATTTACGCCAGTTACTATGTTAGAAGAGTTGTGGCACGACGCTAAAATTAGTAAGCTGCCCATTTATACATGCCATGGAGTATCTGTTTAATTCAATGTTCAGTTATATAACCGGTATGGTAGTTGTTAGAAGTAGTTATTCTGGATATTGGTTTCTCAAGATCAACGCTTTCCGATTTCTCGAAAACTTAAGCACTTTCTATTTCCAAAACTTTTGCTTAATAAATTTTATTTTGTTATTTGCATTTCTTAGAAGCATAAATAAAACAATTACAATCATATAATAACAAATTTACTAAAAAATTAATTTTTTAGAGTTTGAAATTAAGAAAATAAAAATTGTATTGTCCTTGATTTTAATAGAGTAAATGAATATAATAAAAAAAATTTGATCGAGTGAATTTAATAGAGCACATGTATTACAATCTTAAATAAAAAGTACAATTTTTTGATGTGTATAGAAGAAAAAAAAGAAATACAAATGCTTGAATTATTAAAGGCAAATTTATTCTTTAATTAAGCAAAATAAGATAAAGATGCATTCTTTTCCTACCACTATTTGCTTCTATTTTTAAATTATTAAGGACAAATTTATTTTTAATTAAACAATATAAAAAAAAGATGCATTCTTTTCCATTCTCTATGTTACTTTTATCCATTAACAGTTCGCATTGACTGTTCTTCTGCGAAAGAGTTTCACATATCATCATCCCATGCACCCAAGAAATCATCTGCACTCTGAATTAGCATTCAAAAGATTCATTAATTTTAGTAAATAAAGATTACTTGAAATGTAAACAAAATAATCAAAAATATTTGGAAATAATATTCTTATATTAAATATTTCTTTTATGAAATTATATCATGTGGTAACATTACTGTATGTGTGTACTCAAGTTTATCATTATTTCTTAACTAACAGCTGTTCCTCACTTTATATTCAAGATGGATCTTTAATCTAATGCACGTGTGTCGAATAAATTGAAGGAAAAATATTTGCTTGTATAGAATACACACACAGTAGTGAAATTTCAATGAAGCAGGATTTGGATTGCTGGAGATTCATCAGCAGTGATTGGCTTGACACTTTATAGTAGATAGCTTAATAGCTGAAAATGGTTCAAAACATTTGTATTTCTGAAATTTCCAAGAGAACTTTTCGTAGATAGGGGGAGGGATTCATATGTTACAAGGATAGAAATTCAGAAAATTTCTAACGAATTGATATATCCACCACTCATCTAATGAATGCCATTAAATTTAAAAACTTATATCCATTCCATCAATGTTTAGGATCAAAACCGGGATTTTAAATTTTGACCAGAGTTTCCGATAACTGAGAAATAGAGATCCCTCCTATTTTTTGCTTATTCATAACAGTAATTATAGAAAAATTCTGCTGTAAAAACATCTCGAAGCTCATCCTGATGCGGTTCACATCTTAAAGCAATGATCATTAAAGTTGTTATTTTTCAGAATGCTTCTCGAAAATATTCTATTTTCTTTTATCACAAGAGATCACCATAAAGAAGTTAGTGAAATTATTGCTTGAAAAGGAAATCCAATTTAAACTTATGTGTCATATGCTAAAATTGAGCAAGTATTAAATACCATTGCAACTGTTATTGTACTTTTGTAGAGGCACACACATATACATAGTGGTGTAGGCGAGCTCCGTACTGTACCTTTCGGTTAACGGGTTTGGAATACTCGCCCATCACCAAGTGTCTCGTAATTTTTAACCACAGTCAGGTGACAAGATTACATCTGAGCGGTCACTCTCCTCTCCACATCCATGCCTCACCAGCGGAATTCATATTAACATGGACACGTCCCTAATCCACCGAGATCCAGCAACCCGGTGAGAGAAAGTACGGCGTGGTCACCCTCTCAATCACTGCCCGCGGTAAATGATGCTTCAGTTTCCTTATCTTATTGGGAAGTGGCGTGAAGCTACTGAGCCACTGGAGTTTTGGTAGTTGTACAGATAAATCTCATTAGAAGGCTGTATATTTGAGGAGATATATCCGATTTTTGTAAGAGGAAAGTTGTTTGATAAGAATAGATGGCAGACTCACAATATATTGTAAACATCTTTGATCCATACCAAAGTTAAAGAGATATTATAATAATTGTAAGAATACTCTAATAATATTATTTCAAAATATTGATAGACAAATCTTTAAGTGATCATTAGAAATTAAAGATATCAATGTACCTGCTACATGAAAACAAGATTTTTTTGTACTGTATTGATAAATTTTGTTTTTATACACTTGATGTAATATAATTTCTCTATAGGGTGTCCCCATGCTGTTTCGTATTACGTGTCTATCAGAAATTTTTGTAAAGAATACGAATGATAAATTATTGGATACCAAATCTGACGTCATTGACACTAATCATAAATAACTACTATTATTTGCGATTTTGGAATTTTTATTATTTCGAATGGATGAAATAAGTGATTCTAAGTAACAATTTCTTTTAGATTATTATAAATAAATTGTTTTATGGATAATATTTTACTTTTGAAAGAAGCTAGGTTAATTTTCATTTGATATATACATTTTTATTTATAAAATGCCAAGCAATAAATTTAATAATATTCACGAACTGTATTTTCATTTCATATCAATACAAAAACAATTAAGAATTACAGTGATTTCTAAGTTAATATAAAGAAAACTATAATAACTGGAAAAAGAATCAATCAACAGCAAAATGTATTAAAATGATAGGAAAATAACTTTAGTGAAATTATATTCTTTCTCAATGTTTCCTAAGAATTTCTGTCAGAAATTTATAAATGCATATTCGTATCCTTATAATTAGCATTTAGTTTTTGCATAAAATTTTATATTACTGTAATAGTATATTAAAAATAGATGAACATAGCATTTAAAAGTAAAATATAAGTACAATGAAAAATACCTGTTATACGAATTAATATAGAAATATTAACCTGATTTTGATAGAAAAACATCAATTCTTTCCCCTGTGATATTCATATCTCAATCAGGCTATTATTCTGTTCCCAGTGCTCACGTGATCGATCAATATGATGAGTTCCCTGGGAGACACAGATTACGTGATCCTATTACTCTAGGATTGTTTCCAAAGACAACTGCATTAATGTCTTAAATAAATTCCCTGTAGCAGAAATGTTAGCAGCAATGGAACAGGAAATTATCTTAGATAAGTCTTTCATACTGTATTAAATTATTCTTTTGTGCAACAAGAATAAAGCGATTTTCTAGGTAGTTTTTTTTATTTAGTTTCACTGATTGTTTTACAATGCAAGGTGAAATCAGTTAAGTCATTCTAGTTTGGTTCGTGTCACTGACCTTAACAGATAAATAACAAAATTATGCGGCAAAATATTATATTAGTTACAAGCACTATAAATGCTATTAAATTGGAAAGGGTAATTTTTTCTGTAAAGAAAGCAATGTTTTGAACGTGAAAGAACAGCAAACTCAACTACATAATGCATTTAATTTAAATGAAATATACAAATGTTGTGGTATTTTCAAATGAATGGTGAAATAGACTAAAGACTGTTTCTAAAAAAAGAATGCAAGAATTTGACCAAATATTTCTATGGATTTTCATACAGTAAAAATAAATTCGCTTTCCTAATGTATATTTCATGACATATTATCTCATGAACCATGAAGAAAAATTTCTAAAGATTTTCATACAATAAAAATGAATTTGTTTTTACACAGTATATTTCATTTGAATTATCTCATCAACCATGACGAAAAAATTAAAAGATAATCTTATAGAAGAAACTAATTTGCTTCCCTAGTGTATATTTCATGATAGATTATCTCATCAACCATCATGAAAAATTTCCAAAGATTATCATACAATGAAAATAAATTTGCTTCCACATTCTATATTTCATGATAGATTATCTCATCAATCATGAAAGGATACTCAAATTAAGTTATTAATTTTCTACATAAATTTAGTTGAAAGTGTCAAAGAGCTGATAGAATTAAAAAAATTTTCCTATAATGTACAGTTTTAACAGTCAAATTGAGAAGATGATGCTTAATATATATTAGAGGTTTGGATTAAAAAGCGAAATTTGATGATTCCGGTACCAACACTGATAACTAATGGCTCACACATTAGCTTATCCACTTTAAAAGGACAAAATATCTCAGAGCACTTTACGAATACATATTAAATTTACTATATCATACTATAAAAATAGAATAAGTTGTGATAGAAATACGATTTTTATTAGAATATTTATACTAAGATATATATTTTACATAGAGCGACCCTTTTACCGAAAACACAAGTTAACCCAACAATTAAAAAATAAAAATAAAAAAACCTTTAACCCAAAGCAAATAATTTGGATTGTTTTTAAGACCAAACAATAAAAAAGAATTCATACGGAAATAGCTTTTGCGTATGAATTTCATTTATATTTCATTTTTTGGAATGAAATATTAATATTTCATGTAATTATGTAAGTAAAGGCAGTTATAAAATTTATCTGTCATGTCAGAAGACTGCACCAAAAATGTTTAGAACTTTTATTCTTAGTTTATTGCTATAAATCCTTTTTGGATGCTTTTTTATCAACAAAAGGAAATTAAAAGCAAAGAAAAGTTACTAAATGGTTAATGCTATTCCATTAAACGTTTCGTGGACTACAAGTAACGATCAATATGTGGACAAGAGTTCGATACATATAATACCCTTTCCTCAAGCCATTTGTACTTCTGACCTTGCTGAGTTTTTAGGCTACGTCGTCATTCTCAGTACGATGACAAGATTATGTATAAAATTAAAAAAGATAAAATTGAATTGATCTGGATTAAATATAAAATCAAATTATCTTGTCGTAAGGAGAAAAAGTCCTTAAAATGTGTCTAAGTGATCGAGCTTAAATTTCAATAAACAATAAGTGGGTTCGTAATTCGCATTTTGAAAATAAATTCTTTTTCATATTTCGAAATTATTTTTAAGTTGTACGTTTATGAAAAATTAATATTTGAGTGCAAAATGACATCAATAAATTATTCAGTCAACTTTAAAAATCAACTTTTCAAGTAAATCAAGGGTTAATACCTAAAAGCTACATTGAATTCTCACACAATAATTGTGAACTCGACTAAACTGACACTAAAACAAAGCTTTAGATCTCAAAGATCTTATGTTTTATTCCTGCGTTGAATTATACTAAGTATGACTAATTAGTATGAGAACTCGGTAATTATTGAAACACAGGAATATAATGACAGTTGTTCCTTATAAAGTCTGCTTTATCGGTGTTAGAATTGTATTTACACGTAAAATTTAAATCCAATATGGGGAAGCTAAAACTGCCACAGATGAAAGTAAACATTTATAAAATTATTTTTGGTTTCCTCTTGCAGGATTCATATATTTATTCAGTGGAAATAACTTAAGATCTAATTCTAAGACAGAGATTTGCATCTATAACAGTAGTGTTTATATTGGTTTATAGGGGTGGACCGTCAATCTAACTCCTCGCGTTGCACGCTTAGTAACGCTAAATGATCTACATCTTTCGTATTATGTGCGGCTCAATTCCACTTTGATAACTGTGCAACAAACGAAAGGAAATGGACGTTAAATATTTGAGTCATTGTTCTGCACTGTTGACATTTATAGGGGGTTTACTGGAGAGCTCGGCACAAAATGAACGATTTATATGTTTTCGGTTTTGTTATCTGAGTTTATGTTGCCTTTGATCTTTTTTTGTTATAATGTTTGTTAATCTGATTATATTTGTCTTCTAATCTGCCATTACAAATAAAAAATATTGAATCACGCAGTCAATATAGCCTCATAATGAAATGAGATATTTATAAAACAATTTTTAAGTTTTTTCTTATTTACTTTGCCTGTGTAATCAGGATGCTAATACAGGGTTATTACTAAAGAATCATCGGGTTTCCGAATGTTTATCGAGGAACATAATTGGGTTAAAACAACGGTTATACATATATGATAAGAATTCGAAAGTATCCCAGATTGATGTTAATACTACAGATGATCGATATATGCTCCTTCAGTGATATAGCAGATGTTGTTTCACCAGCATACTTCCTTGTACCTAGCCCTGATATGGACTTTACCAGTTAGATAGAAGCAGCCGGATGGAGTCTTTGTGATTTTGAAGCAGGGAGCAAGCAGAAGATTCCCAAGACTTGACCTGCCACCTCCAGATGCGTCACCTAACCTGGAGGATATTGTGGTAAGATTTAGTGTGCCCCGCCTGTCCAAGGCTTTAAAGGCCTGTGAAGGCGGTCGCCTTTAGCGAAAAAAGCGGAACCTTGGACAGTCTGGGACTCAATATCACTTCCTTCCAAAAATGAGAATGACTCCCTCATTAACCATGCCCCGTGATCACAATTTTGGGATGGGATATAAAATTATATAGGAAAACAATGGTACACACAAAATTCATAGGATTATGAAATTACAAGAATATGTAGAATCACAAGGTTGCAAAGATGCATGAAATTACACACTTACAGGAATACACAGAATTACAAATGTATGAAAATACGAAGGATAACAATAAATGACTTTAAAATAAACAACACACTAAAAAAATGAATTTGAAGAGGAGATCATAAATCAAGAATTTATCCATTAAAACATGTTGAAGTTGCTTTTTCTTTAGTAAAGTCCAAGCACTCAGACTAAGTACTTAAGTCCAAGTATTTAGGCTTGGGATATTAGCAGTAGAGGGTCAATGATGATTCTTCTTGAACAACGTGAATAAGCACTCTTGACTAATAAGAAAGTCCATTAGTTGGTTTAGTTTTCATCTGGAGGTCTTGTTAGAGAACACGGCTCTTTTCCAGTTAATGACCCATTGCTTTTCAGGGGTTGATAAATGTCACGTGGAAGTGAGTAGTATTGTGGAAGTGAGTAGGATTGTGTATTGGATGTCCCTCGTTACCACAGGTACAATTTGGGGTGCCCGTTAGAACCACCCTGTAGAAGTAAGCAGTGAATGGGCCATGGCCGGTCATGAAAAAGATTTCATTCCTGGTCCAATTTAAAGATTTGTTGGAATCCGTAGAGATAATTTCATGTACAAGACGAACAGTAGATGAATTGGACCAATCGTCCTGCCACTTCTCCTTGATCCAGTTGTGTAGGGTGTTCTTGACTGAGCAGCGTGGTACGGAGCTGTCTACATGATCAAGAGAAGAAGAGGCGGCCGCTCTTCTCTTGATCATGTAGACATCCCCGTACCACGCTGCTCAGTCAGGCACACCATCAAGGCCATTGCACTGTTACCTTTACGCATTACTTAGTTTAGCTATTTCTTTCTTTTGATATTATTGTCCGGCTTTGCTGTGCAGCAGATAATGCTTTTCTCAAAATTTCTCTCACAGTTGGCGGTGGATTGGAAATTTCATGGCTTGGGAGGCTTGTTGAATTCTTGCGACTGCGGTTGAAACTCACTGTTTCTTCAGTAACGCTTGGTCAGCCTTTTTCCTTTTTATGAATAACCGGTTAATTTTAATGGACGATACAAGGGCAGAATGATTTGTTTGGCTGGTGGCTTGCTTTCGAATGCCACCGGGAATGCTCTTTGAACGGATATGAGCAATTCATACTTTGAAATTCTAGTACACGAAACGCTGTTTATTGTCTAGTTGCCATTTTGAATATGACATTTGCGCAATAACTTAACATGCTTCAACTTTAAAGGATAACGTAAAAGTCATATAATTTTCAGTCTGATTGACACTTTGTACATATTTGAGGCTTAAAATTACAGGTAATGTTGTTCTAAATATTATTCTATTTACTTAACATACTATATAGAATATTACAGTAATATCAAAGAGTTAGTACTACCTGATTTCCATGCTTATTAAGAATATTTTTAATTTGTATTCATTATACGATTAATGTGGGAAAAATTTACGATTCCTTTTTATAGCAAAACTAATGCAGAAAACAATGTGTTCAATTCTCCTAAGGCTAAAGCTATATTTGTATAATTATAAGACATATGAGATGGTTTAAGGCATATTTAATCCCTCATATTTGTGAAAATGGGAGAATTATTACTGTAATTAATAGATTGTTCTAAATGTTTAAATTTAAATTTTGTTTCAGTAGTTTATAATATTAAATAACAGATATTTCATTAACTTTTACAATTACGCTTTTACAATTAATAAATCACTCAATGGTTTTTGGTAGGAATCTATAAAACATTCTAACGTATTGCAGTAGTTTTTCTTAGTTGACTTTATCATTTTATTTCTTAAATCAAATAATTTTTATCTCTGATTATAAATATGTACGATTCAAAATATTATGTACAGTGTTTTATTTTTCTATTTTTGAGTTACACTTCTAAAGTAAAATTCTAGTGAGGAAGAAACATACTGAATTATATAATCTTATACAAATTCAATTTCAAAGCTGGTGTCTCAAACGAGAGTATTTGTTTTGATTTGATTCAGAATTCAATCGATCTAAATCAAAGTCGTAGCAGAAGAACAGGTTTGTTGTACGATTCTTTTGTTCCATTATATTTCCATTAGAGAAATTGTTTTCTGCAGTCTCACTGCGCTAGATCAATTTTCAGGTTTCAGTTCACTTTTCAAAACAAAAACTAATTTAGTATATTTTCATTTCTATTGGATGAATTCAGTTATTTGTTTCCTGTATATTTCCTGGGTATGAACTCTTGAATATGCTTAATACTTTATATTATTTGAGTTACCATAAATAAAGCTGAAGTAGCTGTAACAACCATTTTACAAATACTGAGAAATGCGTTTCATTTCCATACCTCTCTCACAACTTTTTAATTTACAAGCAAAATACTTTCGTTTTGTACAGTTTTTTGTTTAAAACCTGTCCTATAGTTATTATCAGATATAATTACATCTCATTTAAATCCTGTTGTTAAATTGGACTTCGTTATGCATAAATCGATCAAGAACCTAATTTTTTAAATATGAGATTTTTATACGATCAAGCATGAAAATCACAAATAATAAAAGAAAGGAAAAAAATTCAAATTGAAAAATAATGTATTTACTATAGAATAGCTTCCAATTTAAGTTCCATCTGAGATATTAGGAAACGTATGTGGAATTTGTAAGACATAATACCATCTAACAAAATTTGCAAGGAATGCGTTACGCTCTATATCAACTTTTTATAAGAGAAATTTCGAAATCATATCATAAATAAGAATATTCCTATCTTGAAAGCTAATTTTTTTTGTATAACATAAATGATATTTATTCTTTTCAAAAATAAAATCCCATTTTATCCGATATTTGTATTTATTTATATTGATAATTAATACAAATATTTTTGTTAGTGCTTAATGTTTATTTTTAAATGATTACTCTTTATTTCGATGTATTTATTTATATTTTCCAAGTATACTAAAGAACGTAGCATGTAGAGAAAAATATAAATCAATTTCATTTGACTTAAAAATGGTAAATGGAATGGTTTTGAAATAAAGAAAAAATCTGTTTTCATAAATTCTCATATTTTTATAATTTGTAGTGTATTTCTGTGACAATGATAACTTATCGTAATGATTCCGACTACCACCAGATGTCTCTGAGAAAGCAGCATAATGATGTCAGACATTGTTTTTTTAAAGAAAAATAAATGAGGAATGAGAGGACTGTTTAGAACCCTTGGATCGCGTATCTTCGTTTAAAAATGTTTTTTTTATTTTATTTTGTATTATGTGCATGTCCTAGAAGTAATTGGTTGCCAAAATTATGTGTTATAAGTTCGTGCCACAAAATTGATTGAACGTTATAACACTGTATATGCTAGTAATTGCTATTGATGGAGTCGTTTACAGGTTGGAATCTTATACTAGTAAACAAATAGTGTTGATTGGGCTTGTGTAAGTTAACAGTATATTAAATATATGTGATATGACTGTTTGTTCTTTCAAAGTGTCAAAATTATCAATAAATTCTTTCTTGTGCGATTAAATGCACCACTGGACATTTTTCTCTAAGGTTGGGTGTAAATTAAATAATTTTTATTCACCGAAAAATTTACTTCTTTTGGCTAATTTTTTTCTTCATTTTAAAGCACTAAAATACTTTTTCCTTAGACAGTTAGATTTTAAACATAAACGTCACGGATGGGGCCAATAATTATGGTGCTCTTAAGTTTATCACCAGTTTGGCGCTAGAATATTAGTTATGTTGGTTTATTTCTGGCAACCATAGTATTTTGTTTCGATTATTTCCATCTTGTTTCTTCAAACATGCACAAACACACGCTTAGTGGCAAAAAAAAAACAAAACAATTTTCGCCAAGGGGAACCGAACCCTAAAGTATATTTTCCCAAACGTTACTATAGGTATATTGAAAGCTTGTTTGGTTTTGAAAAGATAAATTGCCTTCTCAATTCACACAAAGAATTTGTTTTGAACACACATTGAATAATTTTAATGAAAATGTTGTCAAGAAATTATTAAAAATAATATAAAGAAAAGTTTATTTCTTCTGTTTTTAAGATAACAATTTTTTTAAAAAATAGATTTGACGAATCTTGAAAAAAAAAATTTTTTTTTTTAACTACATATTGTAAGAAAGTAATTAAGCGAATACTTCAACTCAGAAAAGATATATTTTTTGGAATATGAAATAGTTATATGAAACTTGAACATGTCAACGAGTGTCAATTAATTCAAATGAAAATAAATTTGGCTTATTAAAATTTTTATAGTAATATAATTAGAGTAATAACTACTATATTCAAACTTAAATTTTGGAAATAAAAAATATGCTCCTAATTTTTTTTTAATAAAAATAGGTTGAATCATTTGAAAAGTTACTGATCTACTTTAAAACTTTCATAAATATTAACAAACTTTTAACTTACTAATCTCTTCTTTTTTAGGACTTTTAAGATAGAATATGTCTTTTTTCAAAGAAAAAATTGAAACATTTTCTTTTTGCTTAAAAATAGTTTTTAAAATGTATTTAATTAATGATTGACTAAAAAAAAGGGGAAGAAAAATATCTATAAATCCTATCAATGGCATATTATAAATAAGTAATAATAAAAGCACTTATTAAATAATTCATGAAATTTTTTTCTGCAGCATGTCTGATTCCTATCTATTCACCAGCTACAGACCATGCGCGAAAAATGCTGAAAATTTTCACATTTCTCAAGTGTGATTCATTTGAGTCAATGAATCATAACATGATTCACAAAGGATAGGAATGATTCATTAACTCCGAGACAGTGACTATCCTATAATTTAAGTTGAGTGATGATTCTTCCATTTTTACTTTACCCTGATTCTGTTTATTTCAACTTTTGTAAATTCTAAGTCTTTTCTGTGACAAGTAATTCTTGTTGCTTTAAATGCTGGCAAGCAATAAATTTGTGAGAATTTATGTTTAAAATATTCCCAAACTTAAGATAACAAAATATTTCATAATATGAAATTAATGAATTATTTAATGCCATGAATATTTTATGAATACTTCCCGAAATATTTTTACGTTTTCATTCATTGCTTGCATTCGTTTATCTAAATTATTTAATCTAATAAAAATGAATTAAAATGCATTTAATTTCATATTAATTTTAGATGAAATAGAAATACATTTTTGTATCTTTTTATTTTTAATGATTTTGAAGTAGCCTAATATTTAAAGCTTCAGTCTTTCGTCCGGAAGAGTGGAGTTCCATTTCCAAGGCCGACAAATACCCACCGAGTACATGCGATATTACGTGCCAGTTGAATCATAATGTGTGTAATGGTCTGAGAAAATTTTTCCCCTTCCAGATCACTGTCGTAAGGGAGGTTGTGGTCAATCTGGTGGTGCCATCTATCGGAGTAGTTTAGAGCAAATCGTACTTACCCCTTCGTTGTGTTCTGGTTAAAAAAATAATAATGATGCATTTTATGGAGTTAAATTCGCCCATAGGCAACGGCATAGCAAGCTTGTCTTGCTTAAATGTCACAAAAAAGTGAGATTCCTTCAAAGACAGATTTGATATTTGGTCATAAAAAGTTATAATTAGATTTGGTTACATTTTTTGTATTATGCTTTGTATTTTATTTTTAATATACATACATGGTGCTTACATAGATGAGCATAGCATACATAGATGAAAAATTGGGTCAGTTATTCCTTTCCCATATTAAAAACATATTTTATATACTTACCAACAATTAGTAAAAATTAACAAGAGGAAAAAACTTGTATGCTACTTTTATTCGCTATTTTTTACCAAAAGTATAATCTTACGATTTTAAGCACAAAATCTTTTATTAGCTGTTAGATAAAGATATAAGATAATAATTATTGATTAATTAATAAATTAATAGCCTATGAAAACAAAGAATTATGAAAAGAAGTATTGACAGGTATTTGGTGCTGACATCCAAAATGAATATAATAATTATTTAAATATAAGTACAATAGCTGCAAATTGTCTTTATTTAAATAATGTAACTATGATAAATTTAAAATACAAAAAATATGTATATTTTTTTCTTCTATAAAAGTTTAAAAAAAAAAAAAAAAAAAAAAAAAAAAAAAAAAAAAAAAAAGCTACGAATTTAATTTACGAGGAAAGCAAATGTATAGCTCCGTGATAACAACAACTAAAAAGTAATTTATGCAGATTTAAATTTCAAAGGAAATCAAATATTAAAAGAATATTTCCCATTTTAAAGTGAATTTGCCAAAAATATAAATCATAATTAATTACAAGGCATCCCAAGAAATATAAATAATATTTTACATCGAAAATTTGCAGAAAATTTAATTTATCAAAAGTCGTTTTTGTTATACATAAAAAAACGCTTGAATTTTCAGGAATAAAGTAAACATCATTATAATTTAATTTATAATGATGTTTACTTGAATAAAAAATTAAATTTTAAAGGAAGTATGCAATAGTTAGAAATTATCTTCGTTTTGTATAAATCCTGATATTGCATTTATCTGCAAATATTTTAATAGAAATTTTATCAAAGTTCAACAAATCACTTATTTTAAATCTATTTGAAAGAAAAACTAAGGTATAGAAGATTTAAAAATTATAAAATATAAAATATTTAATTAATAAAATCACTTTATGAAGTATTTAAATTTTAAAAATATCTATTAAATTTATATTTATAGCTATATATTACACTATATATTAATGTATATTATACTCTCTCTCTATATATATTATATTATATATTAATGAATACCAAATATCATTTAATAAAAAATAATTCTTTTGCACACACTATAATTTTCTTAAAAAATTAATAAATTGGAATCCTTAGAAAGTTTTAAATATGAAAAATTCATCTTCAACATAATCGAAATTATTCAAGCATTTTCCTGTATAATTATTTTAGAAATCAACAACTAAAAAAAGCATATTCTTCTATCAAAACTAATATTACTGTATTTTTAATAATTATTATAACTGCGTATTATTATTTGAATTTTTACAGATACAAATTCTAAGGAAATTTTTTTTTGAAATTTGCTTATTCTTTAACAAAAAAATCCAGGACTATTAAAATTATCAATACGAAGAAAATTTACATTTCATTTACATAACTATTTAAAAATTGATCAATTTTGAATTATTACTCTAACAGATTTTAAATCAATCATTTTAGGAGACATACAATTTATAATAATAATTTATTGGAATATACGCTTATAAATAATTAAGTTATAAACTAGTATTATGAATCAGATAATGAAAGATTTGAAAAAAATATTTTTATTAAATATGGAATAAGTGTGAATATTGAATCATTGGGAATATTGAATCAATTGTGAATATCAATCTGACTTCATTCATGAATCAGTTCATTTGTGAATATTATTTCCATAATTTTAATGGATTTTACTTTTTATTTACCATTTTGATAAATAGATGGCGGCACTTTCAAAACTATTTTTCCTAGCAATTATTTTACAATTTTATTTTTAACAGTTTCATGCAAAATTTACCTTTTCAGAATTAGTTGTACTAATAATAATTATGAAACTCGATAACTGCTATTTGTAGAATATGTCATACTAAATCTGCACTAATCTCCTCAATAAAAAATATAACTCAACATTTTTGAAGCTATCCACATTTTCCAGTATCAATTTGAAATGATATCTTTGGTCACGTCAATTTACAATCTATAATTATATAAATTTTATTTTATATTCTTCAGTTATAATTACATTATTTCCTATCATTCTCTTGGTCTTAAATACTCAGATTTAACGCAGATTATTATGTTTAATTTAACAGAATGACATATAAATTTAGCTTTTAGTATTTTAATAAAATTTCAGCATAAAGGATGTAATTATATGAAATCGATTGAGAATTTAACCAGGGAAAAATAGTAACATATAGGGATTGCGGATAATTCTTCAAAGAAATATTTAATGGTGCAGGATGAAACAATTAAACTGTAATGACAATTTTTATTCACTTGATTTCATTTCACCCTTCATTACATCTGATGACACGCATATTGTGAGCATACCAGAAAAGCATTGCTCAAAGAACTCATGACCATGAACTCACAAGATATTCAATTTGCGACGTATCATTCTTTATCTGATCGTACTACAATAGAACTTCAATTATCAGAATCTATTGAGATGGGAATCCATACGCATAATCAAAAAATTGGTTAATTGGATTTTTTCGAAAATATTCCATTTCTATTAATTATTGTAGGTTGAAAATGGGTGAAAAACTATAAATTTTTAATAAAAAAAAATTTCAATCAGTTTAATAAAAAGGAAACTCTCTTACATACAAAGTTTTTGCAAGTACTGTAACACTAGTTAGTTATATAATAACAATATAGTTGTATACCGTATGTGTATACAGTGCTATCATTGAAAGTTCTTGCGTACTGAACATCTCAGCCAGAGTAGGCTGTTTCACTCCTTTCACGTTTTCGGGCTGCCAAGTCGATCTTAACTTGACAGCGAGAATTTGCACGTGGTCACACTTTAACTCAAGTTTCAAAGCTGTCAGATTGCTCCCTAGCAGATAATCCAGTGTCTTCTTTAACTTGGACATTAAGGTCACCTTTACTTTAAAATAAATCGGTTATCATTTGTGATTTAAAATCCAATATCTGACTCATAATCCATTCTCCGATATTTTCAGTTCTTATTTCTTAATATCGGGGAATTTTTAAAATAATATGGCAAAGATGCCGTACAGTCCAGGATACCAAATTCTGTATTTTTTTGGCGATGATGATATGTTGGCAAGATAACCAACCTATTGTGACGTACACGATGACGTAATTACTAGGGTTACCAAAATAGAATTTAATGCATAATTCTTATAGGTCTCCTCCGTATATATGACGTAATAAAAGTCTGGTTGCAAGGTACATAAGGAAATCCGCCAAAATAATCACCAAATCCAGAATTCAGCACTCTGCATTATATGGCATATGTACTAAGTACATTTTTGAAGTGATGCGTTTCTACTGTATTCAGTGTAGTTTACAAATGAGTTTAATGTGCACAATTTATTCATTTCCTCGTATATATTTCAAATAAAATCACAGGCATTTACACCGAAAATGGTGTGATGAACGACTCATATAGATGATGGAATGGAACGATATTGTCTTTATTGTCTGCAATACCACATTAATCGGATTCGAGTTATAAGATACGGTGGGGAGAAACTGTTGTCTCTATTAAAATAGTCCATGTACTTAATTAGAATTAGTTAAGCTTCTAAAGTTCTTATTAATGATAGATTATTAAGCTATTGCATTGCATTAACTATTTTTTATGCATAGCATTTTGATATATTTATCAATATGGAATCCTATTAGAAAATGCATGAATAATCTATATATTTCGAAAATTATATTTTCGAAATATATAGATTATTCATGTAGATTATAACTTGTAGGATTAATAATAAGTCATTGAAATTTATTAATTTGACAGTAGTCTTAAGTTTGTTCTGCATACAAACGCTGCAGTAGTATTATTGTAAGTGCATTTTGCTAAATATAAAGTTACTGAAAATGAAATAAAATCTAACACTTATTAATGAAAAATAAAATCTAACATAATTTGTAAAATGCTTTCATAAGTGGTAGTAATCTGCAGAGTATCTTAGCTTCCATTATGCATAAAACTACAAAGAAATAGAAAAATAACAAAAATTCCATAATAAATATGTATGGTAAAGAACTAATGATTTTCAACACTTATCAATCACGTATCAAAATATAAATACAATTATTTCAATACGCATAATATGGCATAATTTATAATCAAATATATTATTATAAAGGCTTTATGCTCTATCAAATTGCATTCATTTTGTAAACAAAAAGAAATAAAAAATTGCTCATTGAAAATTTAGCTTACAATGAATTTTAAAGGATAATAAATTTCTATATTATTCAAGTTGTTTAAATTATCTTTTACGACAATATGCGTGTTTTTAAGCTAAGTTAACACTAATTGTCTTCTCATGGGTTTTGTTTTTTTTTTTTTTTTTTTTTTTTTTTTTTGAGCATGACTATGATTGTAATTTTAAAAAATTAATTATCAAAAATAATATTTTATCAAAAAAGTTTTTGAGTAGTTTCCAACTTTTATTAAGTTGCTGAATTTTTATTTGAAATTTTACTTATTACTCTCAATTATATAATTTAATTATAAGAGGGCCGCTAACTGGGATTTATTAATATAGAACTAATCTGAGAGTGAACACTTTCCTATTTCCTTGTATATAGTCAGGGGGAAAATTCCACTAAAGGGTATTTTTTACCCGAGTGGGGCTCTACTAGTGAGATGGAAGCTGTCAGGTTAGAATCTATGAAGTTTAAATGTAAACCAAGCTGAAGACCCATCAATATATGACCTGTCACCACTAGAAGTATCATTTCACTTGGAAGACACTGCAAACACTGCCTATTTAATGTATTCCAGCCACCTTTCCTAGAACTAATGTTAATTTTATATTATACTAGAGTTTCTTCTGGCTAAAAATATTAAGTTAAGATGAAAGAAGTAAATGTGATGTTTCACAATATTTACAATTTTTATATGCTGAGCTTATGAAAAAACATACATTGCTTCACATAAATTTTTAATACAGCGTTTGAGGCCTCTGAGACACATAATTAAAGTCATATTTCCTACTGTATTATTATGATTGTAAGGAAAGCATGTTTTGCCTATTGTATCTTTTTCCTATATTCATAAAATTCATAGATACAATGTTAATATTTAAAATTAAATTCATCTATTAGTAAATTTTTTATCTGATACTCAATGTAATATGTGTGCTTATACTGGTTGTACTTCTCGGGTAAAAATTAAATAGAAATTTATCGAAAGTAAACGAAAATTTTTTTCTTTAGTTCAACATATTTAATGCTGCTAGGTTATAAAGGAAGTAATATTTCAATTCAATTATAACAGTTTAAATTATTTTTAATTAGACACTCATATATGATACATTAACTTTGTTCTGACCCTGTATACTCAATTTTAAAATTTAATTTCTTTGCGCACCAGATGGCTCTTACACAAAAAGTCGTTCTTTGTTAGTCAAACAATAAAATTTGAAAATAATGGACGTGTCATTTCTGTGAACCAATAAACGATAATAGAGAATACTTTATTTACAAAACTTTCTTATGTATAAAATAGGTTTACTATATGTAATATATATTTATATCATGTAAAATATGTTTACTTGCAGAAAAACGAATTTTTTTAGACATAAACAAACCAACAAAATTATATACATTTGTGCTAAATTTCATTGAATTACAATATAAATAAAACTTCAAAAAATGTAGCTTATTATTTTTTTCAGATAATGTAGATTAAGTAAATATTCATAAGAAATATGACCGAATGGTGAGAGAACCAACTTAATAACAAGTACTGAGATTGGCTTAGATCATTAAAGGAAGCATAAATTTAGCATTTTTAAAATTTTTTACGATTCAAGATTAACATCGTTTTAATATTACTTGCTAATACATGACGATAATTGGTTAGAAAAGTTGCTAATAAAATAGCTTAATTTAATGCTATAATAGTTTTATTTCTCACAAATACCCATTTTCTTATTTTTCAGGTAAAAATTATCCTAAGTAAAAAAATAACATCAAGATTATCAAAATTTATTATTAATGAATATTTTTGTGTAAAATATGGATAATTTATTTAGTATTGCTTATTAATACATAAAGTGATTTATTAACTGTAGAAACTATTAATATTTTATATATACTACAAACATACATAACTACCTTTGGGCTTGAGATGAAGCCACCAGCTTTGCTATTATCATTTTCCAAGTATAGCTGGCATCTTTGTAAACACAGAATAATATTTGTCTCTAATAACATCTATAATATAATCTAAAATAACAACTACAAAAATGTTTGGAAATTCCTTCTATTTTAACCGTTTAATTTAGGAATGCGATTATAGCCCCATTTCTCTCTGATTTAAATCCTAGGAGAATTAATCGAATTGAGTGATTCTATCAAGAAATGCTTAGAATAGGTAATGAGTGTATTCCTCGACAAATAGCAGAAGAAGGATTGGATAAATTGATTGGAAGAGTAAGTTTTCACTTACAAACTCCGAGGCATAAGCAACAATGTTTGCCTTCGTTTCATGGCGTTGCTCTAACAATGTTATTACGTTTGGAAATTCAATTTACTGGTTATTAAGTTGCTGCTGTTATCTCACAACTATCTTTACTTCTGTTGACAAATTTACTATTTTAAATAAAACTTTTGGAACGGAACGTTTTCCAGCAACTGAAAAGCAAATGCCATTCGATTTAATTACTATCGAAAAACGTCTGATGTTGCATGGGATTGTGTGAACTTTATGGAAAGATAAGGTTTTGATCAACTTAGGCGATCTGAAAAAGTATTTCACTCAAGTGACGCATTTTCTGACTGATACATTGCCTATTATTAAATAAAAGATAATCTTTGTAAAATATATCAATCTGATAGCTGCAGTTTATATATATATATATATATATATATATATATATATATATATATATATATATATATATATATATATATATATATATATATATATATATATATATATATATATATATATATATATATATATATATATATATATATTAGAATTAAGTAATTTACCATATTTTCTTTTTAAAAAATGCTATTTATAATTACCAGAAACGCAGTAGCCAAACTTATGTTAACGGGTTATTCTATTTTCTTTTATTGGCATGATTATTTACTAATTAATTTAAGGCCATGACAGCCTAGTGGTTAGGGCATCGGCTTTCTGTTCAGAAGAGGGTATTCGATTCCCAATGTCGTAAAACAGCCACTGAGTACATGCAATATACGTGCTCGTTTAATCTGTGGAATCAAAAGTTCTGTGGTTCTTTGACTATGTAATGGTAATGCTTTAAATTTCCACCCCCTCCAGATCAAAGTCAAAATTGCGGGAATGGATCTTCTGGTAGTTCCATCTATCGGAGGAGTCAGAGCAAAGACGTACTGCCACCTTCGTGGTGCTGTAATTAAGCGAAAGAGATGCGCCCTTGTAATTTAATTTTGCATAGCCGTCTTGTCCAAAGATCATAAATAACAACAACTAATTAATTTGATTAAAGTGTGAAATCTGTCTATGTGTGATAATACTGCGTTTTTATCGCAATAATACGAAACTGTATATTATATTATTGTATACTCGATTATGTTTTAATATCTTGTTATGGAAGTAAGGCAAAAAATCTTATATCTTGTAAACCATATATATAAATTAATTACTTGTAATATTTTAACTATGATAATGTTTAAAATTTTCCTGAAAGATTGCAATTGTATTTTAATATGAATATAATTTTTCTATATTACTATTTATATTTTTGAATGTATGCACGCTTTATTTCTAAAAATAATTGACTGATTATTCAAATGTTTTTCTAGCTATTTTATTTTTTTTTAAATTACCTAGATGTGAAAGACTGCCTACGATCTTAATATTGTAGAGACCTAAGAAAATGGAAATTAGAATTAGGCAAAAAACATTACATTTATTACGACATTGCATATGATTAGAAAAATAGTTACAAAGAAAATACTTATTAATTATTAACAAGGTTACATAGTAATTATACAGTACAAATTATAAACCAAGTTATTTACGAACCGGATGTGGTTCGACTTCCATTCCTCACAACTCTATTCTAATCCTCTTTAACTCTATTTCTAATTGGATATCATAAGGCTCACTCTATTGGGCAGTAACTCCATCTCGTATCACTAAAGTTAATATAGATCTGTAACAATATTTTAAAAAATATGAAATATACAATGGGAAGTTAATTCGAATGAATAACGATGTTGTATTATAAATGTATGTGCATTTATGTAGTTTTATAACATATGCAGAAAGAAATCAAACAATAATCAATTCTAAGAAAATAAATCATTTTCATATAATGGATGGCTTATTTATGAAATATTTCATAGATTTTATATGAAACGTAATATTATTAATTAGAAATAATGTTAATAAAATTCCATCAGAATTTCGAAAACGCAAAAAAAGACTATTTTTCTCAAGTTACTTTAAAAAAATATAGAACACTGCTTTTGGATGCAAAATAATAGAATAATAAGATATGCTTATTTTACATAAATAAATATTTTAACACAAAATACTGTAGATGCATTTTTAAAGTTTAAAATATATGAATTATTTGCAAAAAATTAGATTTTTTTTCAAATATTTTATTATATTTTTGAAAAAGAATATGAGCATATTCAGTAAAAATGGGCAAAACAATATTATTTTTCATTGAAAAATTTATGTTTGCAAGCTGTATATAACTTCAAAAATTCTATTACGTAGTTTCAAGTTAAAATAAAAAATTCAAAATTAAATTGTAAAATTTCTTAAAACATTTCGTAAAGCTATGAAATTTAAACTGAATAAAGACAATACATTCCCAATGCATTTTAAAACATATTAGCATTGAAAAATCTCTTAAGAAGGAAAGAGCGACACATATTGGTAAGTATGCAGTTTCATACATTTCATTCTGCTTTTTTTCTTTTTGGGCCTGAGAAATTAAACTTTTTCAAATATCAAAGAGAATGCTTAAAGGAGTTTATAGTTCAACTAATTTACATATTTCATGATAAAATATAATTTATATGAAGAAAATGACTATATAATGTGATAGAATTTGTATAAAAGCTAAAAATTCACAGTTTATTTGCACAGTTAACTTTGCTTTAGGTGTAAGATTTCTATTTCACTTTAAATTAGCTAAGGGGCTATATTCTATTCGTTCGTCACAAAAAAAGAAATATATATATATATATATATATATATATATATATATATATATATATATATATATATATATATATATATATATATATGTATATATATAAACAAATAAAAAGGAAAGTTCGATAAACAGATGAATTATACTATTAAAAATGGCTTCAATTTTTTAGTGATAGACTATGTTGTGTTTTTATTTTTTTAAAACTTCTATTAGAATATTTGGCATGATGAAGATTTAAATTGATTTTTAATTAATAAATTATTTTTTCATTGTCGTCAAATTAAAAAAAAAGAGTTCCTGAATGTCTTCTTAGAGATTCATTGTGAACAAGTGCTTAATTCCATAGTTTTCTAAAACATAAATCTCATAGAAATAAAGATTTAAAATTCTCTTTTTCTTGAACATGTCAATGCAAGAAGTTTTTGCAAATGAATTTTCATTTGTTGTTAAATGTGACGATAAAAAATATCAAGCAACATTATAAGTTAATTATTTTATATGAATTTTTACTTGATAAGCTTTAATTATATCTTTGAAAAATATTTAATTTTAAAAATTAATATTTATTCTTACGTTTTTAATGCAGCCTTAAATGAATTAGTTGAAATTCTTGCTACAGTGTGCGGGATAATGATAAACGAAGATATATTTTGCAAAAATATTGCGGGAACTTTTATACCCTCATACAAAGAAAATATGCCTTAAAAAGTTCTACTTATATCGTTTCCCTTAAGCAAAATAAGGGAAAAACTTTTTTCCATGTGTGTGCTGAATTAAATAAATCAAACACTGTAATGTCAGTCCGAAAAATTATGTTTGAGAAGTTAATTACATAAAAGTTAAATATTTACTTCTTTATCGTTTTAAAGAAAAAAATGTTTGATTAGAAATGCGTTCAGCAATTGGTCTATTCATGCAATTTTTGAGAAACAAATGAGCAGAAAAACTTACGAAGTAAATAAAATAAATTTAGATTCTGTTTTTCGTATTTAACTATTTTCTGGTTATTGTGTCAGGAGGAAAATTAAATTTTTATGTAAAATTAAAAAATTAACAAAATTGAAAGACAAGTTTCAAGAAGACATATTATTGGATATTGAATTTCAAACACTTACACAGGGAAAGATAGAAATTTATGAAGAATGTATATAAAATGGTATTATCGAGAGAAATGTTTTTTTTTTTTTGCTGTTTTAGGTAGAAAGCTGAGAAACTTATAGAATTATAATTTTGTTGTTTTGAAATTTCTTTTTCCATTGTACCGAATCGTTTAAAATTCAAAAAATGTTTATTTAAAAATGGCTGAGTCACGTTAAAACAGGACGTGGTCACTATGTCCTCCAAGTGAAATGATATCTCTGGGTGTGGTAGACCAAGTATTAGGAGAAGCAAAACATTTTCTATCATCTAAATTAAAGAACAATTCATTGTAAAACTTCTGCTAAATACATTTTAATGCTTCTATGATAATCCACAAATTTATAGTTTGATAATAACTTTTTTTTAAAAATCTTTTTATGAGAAATTCTACTAATAGAGAGTAATTACTATAAATGTGAATGGCAATGAAATTTTGCCTTTTTGAAAGTATTAAAATGAAATTTCCACAATAAAAACAAAGGTGGACACAGTTCTACTTATAAAATTAAATTACGGAAGTTCTAATTAATCAGTTAAATTATTTTAATAAAATTAAAGTATCTTTAAAGTTTTAAAAATATATGGTATTTAAAATATTTTAAATTGGGAAATTTATTAATATTACTGGTAATAAAATATGATGGTCATAATTTGTATGTGCCTGTGATCTCTGCAAATAATTCTTAAACTCTTAAGAGAAGGAATATTAAAACATTGATGGTATACTGTCCTTAAGAATATATAAAATTCCTTCTTACAGTCGTTGCATTAAGTAAGATCCTCAGCAAGTCCTTTTCCTAATAATTTAGGAGTAAAATAAGTAAACAATTAGTAATTTTGCTTTCTTCGATTTTATATATAAATAATTTAGGTTCAAGAAATACACATGATTCTATTACCTACTTTTATTTATATATTTTAGTACCTACATTGGCAGATTTCTGAATAAATCATCAGAAAAAATTTCATAAAAAGGGTTTCTGTATAAGAAGTCATTCATAAATACACTTAAAAGTTAAATTACGTTTCAGTCAATGTCTTTAATTTTATACATAAATTATAAACAATAGTCAGCCACCCAACTTGTCTAGCGGTTAGTGTCACTGACTGCGGATAGGGAGGTCCTTGGTTCGAAACCCAGTTCGAGCATAAATGTACTTCCTCTATCTATCCTGTGTTTGTCCTTTCTGTGTGTGAATAGTTGCCTACCGTATAAACGGGTCCCTATGGCATGTGTGTACTGAAGCTGTCGGACTCCACACCAAATACGGTTCAGTAGGGAAAGTGAAGCAGTGTAGCCCATAATGCCGACCCAGCTGGCGCACAACAACATAAAAAATAGTCAAAATATATAGCTTCAATCATTCGGCATATTTTTTTCTTAAAAGTGATTTTTCAGTTTGTCTTGTTTTCTCAAAAATATTAATATTTTATGCTCACGAGATATGATTTGGCTAAATTTGATATTTAAATTAGATCCAAAACTGTCAAAATATTCTAGTTTTAGGAGGATAGTGACACTATGAGTTGAATGAATACAAGCGTTGTCAAAATGATGAAGGTAATAAAATTAGGATTAAATTTACAACTTGTATTTTTGATTCCAAAAATGTACGCTTCTTTGTTCGAATTATATTCTTTTATAAATTTTATGATATGTTGCAGTTAAATAGAACATTAAAACAGTAATTATTTTATGGTTGAACATTTGGGACATTTGGAGCTCCAAGAATTGTTTTAAATGCGCCACATTCTCCGGGGATGGTTAATACCGTCATTGTGTCTTACAAAACATTTTTCTCTTACCTCCTTATATAATTAAGTTTCACAAACTACAATGCAGAGAAAATATTAAGATTCTCAATGCCTAGAACATCTTAATTTTTTAGAGCAAAAATATTTTCAATAAGTTTTTATCTTAATTGGATCTTCTTGAAAAGTACTTTCATTTTTCACAGCAGTTCCTTCTTTCCTTTTTTAGAAACAAATGTGCTTGTTTTCCCTCTGGACCAGTTACACGTGAAATTAAGCCAAAGAAAAGCCTTTGACCTTAAGTTCAGCAAATGAAGCTTTTTTTCCAGTGTGCTTAATGAGTTTATTTTTTTTGCTCATAGAAAATTTTTCTTTTATTTCCCTTCATCTTATTGAGAATGCTTCTTTTAGAAATGGTAGGATGAATTTATTTTTAGGTTTTATACATTTTAATTTCTTCTGTTAAAATTATTTTAAAATAGTTAATTGATAAAAATTTAAAATAAGTATTTGAAAATAAAAATAAAATTAAAATGTTATTAATAAATATCCAAAAATTTAAAATTTCTTTAAAACTGTAGACAGTGTGTTTTATTTTAACGAACAAAAAAAATCCCTCTTTTAAATTTTCAATTATGAAAAATTCAAAATAATATTCCTACATAAGCTTCTTTGTAAATAAAATTTTTAATTTTTTATTATAACCATGTTACTTGATGTTTTTGCTGTTAAAGACGGAATTAAATAGTAAAATTAAATACAAATAAAGAACACTTAAATAAAATTGATTCAATAAAGCTAAAAAAATTTATATTTTTCAAAACATTAGTTAAAGTAAATGAAATTCAATTTTTAAATTAATTTTTCTTTAGATTGTAAATTTTTAAATTACATTTTATTTAAAAAATGATTCATTGTCTTGATTTGAACTCACAAATTGTGAGAAATTCTGTTTAGTTCTCATATTCATATTCAACAATTGTTACTACAAAAAATGAAATGTGTTGCTTTTGATTAATTTTTTAAAGGGATCTTTAATAACTTTTTGATTGACTAAAATAACTTAAAAAATAGATCAAAGCAACACTCATACAGTAAGATATGTCTTAAAGATAAATTTTAATTAAATTGATAAATTATATGCAGAAAGTGAATCCTATATAATTTGTTTTGATGTCATGAGATCAAAACATGAAAATTTTAGCTTTGTGTTAAAATTGATATATTTACAATACTATATATTTTTGGTAAGTATAACATGCTAAGCTTGTATTTAAATTTTAAAAGAAAAAATATGTCAATTGTATTTAGCTGATGTTTTTTTTCCATAACAATTTATAATTATTTAGAGTACTGATTAAAATGACAAAGCACATTTTTACATTTTTTACGCAAAAGATTAGAAAATGATATTCTTAAAAAAACACTTTTCAGATATAAAAATTAATTCTTCTTCGAGACAAAGTCCTAGTCTTTGAGACAGGACTCAATGTTAAACCGGAAAGTAAGATCTAGCCTTGAGCTTACGTCTTAGATACTAAGTAAATTTATTACTTAGTTTATAATCTAAGTATATATAAGTTTGTATATAACCTAAGTACTTGGAGTATAAGCAAAAATGGGATACACATATGTCATAAAAAACAATTTAATGGGAAAATGAAATATATGTATATTCAGCATGAAAGTCTGCAGATTAATAAATGTGAGAAATTAATAATATGCTGAATGAACTTAGTTTATATAATTCTTTATAGTATATATATATATATATATATATATATATATATATATATATTCTTTCTTTTTTACACTTGTAAATTACTGAATTTCTTCAAAATACAAAAGGGCCTCAAACTTTAATTTATAATCAATAATTATATTAGAGGGTTACTTCTTTTAAGTTATATTGAGTAATAAAATATAACTATAGACATAATTCTGAGGTAATTACTGCAGTGTTTTCGTCTGCGATAGAACACTGATTCCACTCTGATATAAGTTTCACCGTAGTGAATTAAATTTAAAATATAAAAAAAAGAGTAATGAATTTATAATCAATTCTCTTTTTCAGAAACTGTTTATGTTTCAAGAATCTTTTGAATCAATTGTATTGCTATAAAATCCTATTTTTTATTTAAATATCCAACATTTCCGAATTTCAATGCTTGAAATCAGAAATTATTTCATTGTTTTCCAATAATTGTAACATATACTGAACATATTTAGGGATGAAACACTTTAAAATATGAAAGTATTGCCTCTTATATATAAGAGTCAGAAAAGAGATTGTGAAAATAAATGATAATGAGTACTCGTAACACAAATGATATTCTTTTTACTTTGAGCTTAATGCCTAAAGATGTATAAATTTTAAAGAATAATTTTAAGCTTATTTATTTTGGGAACTAAATATAAAATTTTCAAATTAATCAACTTAGTTTGCATTTTTTGATATGTATCATGTAATTTATTTCTGACTGCCATGAGTAGAATATATTCTGTTTAAATTCTAACTTCTCAGTTGGGAAAAATATGTAAATTAAAATATTTTTTAATTATCCTTGCTCATTAATTCTTGCAACTATAACGCAATGTAAAATAGACAGTCTTTTTGTTGTTTCATATGCTCCATATTTAGCGACTAATAGACAAGACCCATAAGACCATTAACTCTCAAAGAATCTAAAAATTTAAAAGATTTCTAATTAAGTCGTCGCGGAAGAGTTAAAGGCAGTCCAAAATGTGTTCTGGGGAAGCATTTTTTGAAGCTCACTTGTTGCATGTTAGAAAAATCTTCTGAACCATATAGAAACAAAGCCCCCCTCAAGTGGTCACTGGCCAATTTGGAAAGAGCAGTCTGACCTTTTTGATCGCAAGTGAGGTCTAGAAAACCACCAGAGCTAGTTTCTATGTACAATTCTTTTATTGTAGGCATTCGCCTTTTAATCTTGTTAGAATTCTTGGTTGAAGATATTTCGTAAAATGTCTTGATAGGGTCGGGGCTTCTGAACCTCCCTTGAACTTCCCAGTTTATATGCAACCTTATTTCCATAAATATTGACATTCGAGGGAATTCATTGCTGGTGTACAGTCCCAAAAGGGAAACCTGTTTAAGCACGTCCAGTATGAAAATGCTAGCTCTGTCAACCCCATCACTCCAATCCTTTAGTTGCTGAATTACGCCCTTGCTGTACGATAGATTCCAAATCTCACCTAATAATTTTCCGAAAGTATGGCCCTAAGACCTACTTCACAATAGCAATAAATTCGCTTCTAAAAACGGAGTTAAAATATGGATTTTTAACTTTATCTCTTGATGTCCATCTGCGATCATGACGTAAATGCCATATCCTGATTGGTTATTCTCACTTTTACTTGCAGTTACAGACAGTCTTACCTCAGTATATAGCAAGTCATTAATATCAAACTTTATCTTCGAATTTTTGATAGAAAATTTAAGGGATTTATAGCTTGTTTGATGTGATTATTTTTAATGTCACTTTATAACTAGGAATAATGGTTAATAGCAAATGTGTGATAGAATAGATTATTTTCTGCTATTAATACTCCAATAACTAAGTATTTCATTATAGACTGTAATGAAGATCCCTTTTAAGATTTATGTCTCTAGTCTTTGAATTTAGGAAAACTATCAATGTTTAAATTTAAAAACTTAAATAATTATTCATCAATCTTTTTATTTATCCATCCAAAGAATTCCTTAAAGAAAGCTTTTTTTTTGAATGAAAGGAACTTTAAAAACGAAAATTTAAAAAATAAATGTATTATTTGTAAAATACATTTAAAGTTAAGCTTTCATGACAATAACGATATAATAATCAACGTCATGATAGATTAAACAATGTAAGAAATACCAGAAAATGAGTGAGTAATTCTTTATATTACTATAAAATTCAAAAGACAGAATGCCTTTTTTTTGAAAGTTATAAGAAACTCTGCAGGAATTAGACTTATTTACAAAAATAGAAATAAGAAAATGGAATTTACAAAAGTATTAAGTGGATATTTTTAAAGATAACAGAAAAAAGTATCTGATGCTGCAAGAGTACAGAATTATTAATCATGAATTAAAATGAATAGAAATTGAATATATTATTTGCTTAAATAACTCTATTTCAATAGAGCTTAATATATACATTTTATAATATCGATCTGCAATATAAATATTTCTTTTAAAGAACCCATCATTTGAAAAATTTCATCGATCAATTTTCCCTTACTCCTTATAGTCCTCCCACACGATTTTATTGCCGAGAAAGAAACAGTTCAGCCAAAGGGTCAATGTACCTTGCTTATGAAAGAATTCAGAGAAAAAATAAAATTTTGTCTAGAAAATTAAATTTTGATGTTAAGCTTTTGAAAGCCGTCTTCCCCATCTTGAACTTTTTTTAGAACTTTCGCGTGTTGAATTTTTCATAAAGACCATTGTTGTTTTCTTTTCCTCTATAGATAATAGTTTTATTTAAAATATATATTTCACGTTAATAATTTTAAGAATTTTTTATTGAGCTATTTTTATCAGGGAAAATAATAGCAAATAAAATAATTTTTCTGATTAAATATACCAATAAATATATGCATAAAATAAAACGAAGCTAAAATTAATAATAAATTGTTTCTTGTAAAACACTATAAATAAAAATTTATTTTTTAAAATTTATAACTTTATAGGATAGCTTTGATTATAATAACTTGTTTTGATTTATTTAAATCCATTTCTAAGTTGATTTTTTTAAAAATTACATCATTTGTGGTTTTGAATTTCAAAACTATTTGAAGAACTAAGAATAATGTGTGTATATATAATACGTTAAGGTTTACAATTTCTATAATTTAATTTATCTGTATTAAGGTATTTTTAACAAAAATGAGCATTTATTTAATAGAGTAGGTATAAATATAAGTTTAAATGTTTTTATTATTCATAATATAAATAATACACAATTTCAAAAAGAAATAAATTTTTTTATAAAATGTTGAATAGGCTGTCAGTTAATAATTATGGCTATAGATGAAGTTATAGCCATAAAATAATAGGAGTAATAAAACATTAAAATTATTCTAAAATTATTTAAATTTACAGAGTATTTAGTATCATGAATCTAAGCTTCAATGTAATTAACTATGGTAATTTATTAACAAAGTAAATGTTAGAGTAAGATAGTTAGATTTCGTGAATATCCATTAAAATAGTGTGAAAAGGAAATTATATATATATATATATATATGTGTAGAATATTTCCGTATATAAGTGCTACGTGTGATGATGTTGATGTGCAGTAGCTATTTTAAAGCTGTGAGATTCCCATTAAACATAGATGTTTCATAAAGACGACCTTTTTTGCAGATTTCATAAAAATCATTTACAAAAGACTTCAGATACTGCATTACTACTAAAAATTCCATATTGCAAAATGAAGAAATGATCATTTTAAAGATTATTTCATTGAAATAATCAATAAATTATTTTTCATAATATCGAGGCTTTTAACTAAACTTCTAAGCTAAGCTTAATATGTTTTTAAAATTCTGTTAGTTTTAACACAACACTAAATGTGTGATCTTTTTTTTAATGTGAAGAAATTATTAGAGGCCGTTCTTTTGAAAAGGTGCTTTTTTGCAATCACTCTCAAAATCAATATGCCATTGGTAGACATATATTGAGGTATCCAATTGGTTTTTATCATGTGTTACAAATAAGGAATGTGAAATATGAATTATATTTAATGTAGTGTTTGTCTGTGTGATAGACAGTTTATATACAAAAAAGCATAGTTGGAAATAATATAAATAATTAAAACATTAAACACATAATTACAATTGTAAAAATGGGAATTGTTTTTATAAGAAAATACTAGGTTAATAAATTGTTTTGGCTACTTTTACAGATAAATTATGATTAGGAATTATACTAAGTATTTAGAGAGAGAGAGAGAGAGAGAGAGAGAGAGAGAGAGAGAGAGAGAGAGAGAGAGAGAGAGAGAGAGAGAGAGAGAGAGAGAGAGAGAGAGAGAGAGAGAGAGAGAGAGAGAGAGTTCATTATCATGATCATTATTAAGATATGCTTCTTGACTTGTGGTCTTAATGAAGAGCCATAAAATAACTTACCCGAAAGATCGTAAGAGAATGAAAAGTTTTAAAATTTCAAAATCAATAGGATTTTTAAAAATTATCTGCAGTCAAGATATGAGACAGAATTTTGAAAAGGATAAAATCATTTATGTAATTACATAGATTTTATATCAAAAAATATTCTTGTAATATATTTTCTATGCAGCTTAAAAACACATTATAGTTTTCTTGAAATTCTCTGACCAAAGAAAATCCCCAAATAGTAAAGGAACCAATATCAACTTCATATGTCTGACTTGTAGAGCTCTCTAATCATAGATGTAAGACTTTCTAATCGTAATATGTTTGAATCTTGATATGGATTATTCGATCATATATAAATAGAAATTAAAAATATTCTATGTTTATAGTCAGAAGAATGAATTTAATATTATTGAATTCCAATAAGTATAACTAATTTAATATTAATATTAAATTAAAATTCAACTTATTAAAAGTAAATAAATTTTTGCTTGTTTTATAATTATTATGAAAGAACAAATCTATCTTAAACGTCAGCAAATTTAAAATATACAATCGAAAATAAATATTTTTACTGAATATCGAATTGATTATTTCCATTTGACAGATATCTTCCTATGACTTCCACTGTTGTGGCATGGATGTGTAGAGGAGGGTGTCTTCTCAGGTGTAACCTCGTGACCTGATCGTGGTTCAAAATTACGAGACGCTTGGTGATGGGGGAGTATTCCATACCCGTTAACCGCCTGCACCGCTATGCATGTATGTATTCTATCATTGATGGAATATTTTCTATTTATTGAATCAGTATAAAAGAAAATTGTCATGAAAGCGCGAAGAGTTTTAATGGTATTCATAAGTGTGAGTATGATATTCAAAAGCCAAATGATTTTAATAAAATATTAATCTTCAAATAACACTATTGGACTTTATAACCGTATGTGTTAATTATTTCTCAACTTACCGTTTTACTATTTTTGTTAGTTTCAAAACAATTAAATAATTTAATTTCAGATTCTTATAAAGCGCTGATTTTAAATAGGAAAATAATATTTAAATAGCATGTAAAAAGGAGTAATATTTGGATTCTGCTTCTCCAAGACAAATAACAGAAAAAATAGTTTGTTGTTTTTAAAGCGATGATGAGCATTTTAGTTTAACAACGCCAGAAATAGTTTCAAGAAATATGAGTTACTAAATAATTTTGCTCAATAGTAAATTAAAATTGCGGGAATTAGCTGACTTCTTAAAGATATCAGAAGATTGTTTATTCTTTAATTTACATGAATATTTGGCTACGAGAAAGCTTTATTTGAAGTATGTAACATTTGTGATCATAGTCGACAATTCAAGGTGTCTGTTGGATCTATTTTGGAGCAATAAAGATGTTAACACGTAATACATAACTATGTTCAAAATACGGATTTTATACTTCAATTCAAAAGAAAATCAGCAGTCAATTGGATGGCAGAAACCAAACCAATATGTACCTATAAGCAGCTAAGAATTCATTCAAAATAGAAAAGCAACCAAAAAATCGTGATAGCTGGCAAAAATTATGTTAGAAACAGCATTTGGGGATATGTTTCGTGTGTTATTCCCTGATTGTCTTGAGAAAAGGAGAACTACCATTAGTGAATATTATATAACATTAGTGGGGTTGGCTAAAGGATAAAAAAATACAGAAATAAATCCGTAAATACTACAACACCAAATATGATACAGAAATTCAATGAAATATGACAAATTCTTTATGGTTAAAAATTAAAATTTAAATCAGGCTTGCTGATTTAAACTAAACCGAAAATGGATATTTTGTCTTGTTTAATCTTCTGTTCAATTTCTGTTCTAGTATTTTGCTTTTTCTTCTGTTCCATTGTCAACGTATTCAATTTCGGAATCAATATAGCTAAAGGTTGAAAATTTGAAAACTGATTACTTAAAAGAACAGGTAATTTTAATGTTTTTGATAATTTTTGCCAACGGAAAAAATAATTAAAAATTATTTACTGATAAAAATCATTCTTGAGCTTTTTTTTTCATCCCGACGACACTCAGACATTTGATAGAGAACTTCTTGTTTGCTACAATTCGAAGAATGCGGTTTGGATGCATGCAGATAATTCGTCAACAAGTCGGATTTACAACGCCACTTCAATCCAATGTGACGTGGATGAAACGTTTTCTGACGTCATGGATATTTTAAATCAATAAGAACTTTAATAAAGGGGCGCAATCACATGATCTTAACAGGAACGAAAGAGACAACCACTTTATGGTTAATAATTGGTCTAACTACACTTTTATTTTCGATTTTATCTCTCAAATTCTCAGAATCTGGCCCTCAGTAACTATTGCCTGTTTGCAGTTTTAAATAATGTTCTAAAGAAAAGGAATCAGCCCTTAAGAAGAAATGATTTTTGTAAATTTTTATTTTTGATCAAAACTATATCATTTTATAAAAAAAGGAATCGAGAAATGGTAGAGTAGCGTTTGTATGTATAAATCACTTTTAAAAGAGTCACTGCATGCATCATTAATTTCTCCTAAAATTGTTGTTTTATTAATAACATTAAACATTTATTGAATGATGTATTATTGCGGCTTCAAATACTTTGTCCCAATCTCGAGAAAATCATGCAAAACTTAATGTATGTATCGATTAATTTATCAATCTCCTATTTATCTATTTATGCCCATGTATTTCTGTTTGATTTATGTATAAACGTATTCTAAAGTAAGCTATCAATAACGCTAAGGATTAATAGGATGATTTTAGATATTAATTTACGCTATTTTAAATTAGATGTATTAGAGAATAGATGTCTGAATACCATCCAAGATAATTATTCAAAAGAGAGAAGATTATCATTTATATTTATAGATAGGTAATAGCAAAATAAAATGAAATTACACCAGAAAAAAATTTCCGTTCTATATTGTGTGAACAGTGTATACAATTTTAGCAAAACATAAAAAATAGTATTTTCTGAAAATTTATTTTATGCAATGTTTTATTAAGAAATATTTAATGTAAGTCTCATTAAATCTGAGAAATTCGATTTTATGAGTAGATGTCATTATAACTCACAATTATCGGTTTATGCATTTAGTAGTTTATTAAATCGATTCGTAACAGTAAGAGAAACCTGTCTTTACTTCACACATTCGAAATAGACAGATTTATCATACAGAAATATCAAAACATGTAATGTGAAAGGAAGAAGTATTGCTCTATCGTAAATAGCACAAAAATTTGTTTATGGTTTTCATTTGATTTCGATGATTTTTCTCGATTATATAGCAGTTGCTTCAGTTACTTTGGAATCTAAGCCAGGTGTGTTTGTCCATTTAATGATGCATGAAATAACATTGTTTGCTCAAACAAAAATAAGATTCCGTTTACAATACTATGATGATTTTATCTTATTCCGGTGACACTGTGGAGAGAGGAGTCACAAATATTGCTTCATGTATCGTTACCACAGTTTACAACTTTCAATACGATTTTAGGGCTATTATATTAAATTTTGCCACTTTCTACTTGAAAATTATCAGTAGAACAGTTAAAGTAATTAATACTCCTGGAATAAGTTTAAGTAAATAATATATTTGCTTTTGATTGTTCGAAATTCACCTGTAAGTTCTTATTAAGTTCATCTTCTCGTGCAAAATGTGACAGAACAAACCAAATCAAACTCATGCTCATTATCAGTTGCAGTCAGCATTATTTTTCTGAATATTATGAGTTCACTATTTTACTTACAAGATAAATCGAATATTAGTTTAGGTAGTTTAATTTGAAAAATTTTGTAACACGTCAATTAAATATGCTTGGTCACGTCAGGGGAATATAAGACACAATATATATATAATAAAACATTCTGCACTTATTACACACATTGTTATGTTTACCTGACGTAGCACCCGCCGAGCACGTTTGGTCAATAATTGACCGACAACTGGTTCAACATTTATCACTTTGCGACTCAAACAGCTCTTACTCACATTTTGGCCTGTATTGGTTTAAAAAAAAATTCCAGTTATTCTCGAGCCCTGGGGATGGGCTCCATTGTTTGAAGGCGTTCAAGTTCGTGGACCTGGTTTGACGTTGCTGTCAACCAGGAGGGATAAGCTACAATACAACACATTTATCATCTGTTGCTCTTATATTGAATTTGGTTTCGTTTGAAGAAATCATGGGCCAATATAACTCAAGAAGTTATTTACAGTCTGTTTCATTTAGTACTAATGCCAAGGCCTATTAACAATTACGAGTTTTCGATGTTTGACAAAATTTTAACTTATCATATTGAAAAATTGTAAGAGCTCGTATTTTCACCACTTGTATTTTTATTTTATTATCCCTCTATTTTTACTATCATTTGAATTTGATGTCATGCGTTAAGTTGAGTTTGACAAAACAGCTGTTATGAAATTTAATTTTATGTTGAATGAGCTTAAATGGAAAGCTTAAGCCCACATTATTCATATAATTGAATAAATTATTACATTGTTTTTGGACAATTATTCTATAAAAGAACAAATGAAGCGTTAAAAATGATTTCAAGCAATAGAATTTAAAATTCAAATTTAATATTTGCAGAGGAATACTATTTATTTTATTAAAATGATAGTACTACTATAAAATGTAAACTAAAAAAAATCAGATAGGAGCACAAAAAAGATTTAATCGGAATGGTAAATGATAATAACATCTGTCTATTTTTTATGTTTCTTTTTATTCCCCTCTACTTGAAGAAATGAGATAGTTGGATCTACTAGAAATTCTTCTTCCAAAAACTATTAATTGAAATATAATCATATACAGATTTCCATTCATTAAAATCAATGGCGCATAAACATATTCGAAGAGTTATTTTAATTATAATGTAGATTCATTGAAATATGGAACAATCATACTAAATTCCTTAAGATTGCACAATTTTATTAATTTGTTTATTATTCCAAAACTCTATTTTAAGAACTTTACTTTAAATAGTGAAAAATGTTCATATTTTAAAAGTAATATTGCATCTTCAGAAAATATTGCGTTTTATTAATAATAAAAAAACTTTTTATATATTTTTCTAGAAAACAATATAAGTTGTGTACTTTGATATTTCAGGAAGATAATAAATCTTTAGCGTAATTGATTTGCAGATAATTGCTTATAAATTTCAGTACGTCATATATGCTTAGAAACATATTATTACAAAATAAATCCTAGTCGGTATTTTATTAATTAAAAAATTTAGTTGGCATTACAAAGGTTTATTTTTTAGATTTTACAAGAAAATGGTATCTTATAGTGATTTTTAACAGCAATATATTTCCTAAATGTCTTATAAAAGCTTATATCTCATACAATTTAATGTGTGATTAAATGATAACCATTATGTTATATAATGTTATATAATAAATAAATAGTATTCACACATAGTATAAGAAATATGAGCTCCATTCCTCTATTATAAATAAAATTAATTTCAAAATGCTTTTGAAAAAAATTATTATTCAATAATGCTGAATCGTTTGATAAACAATTATTATTTCTGCATCATATTTACATATAATAAAAATTGTTTAACTTTATTTTATGTAAAGTACATATTCTTGTGTGTTGAAAGCATACTCTTACGGGGAATTCAGTTTACTTACAAAATGGTCGCCTCTTATTTGCAT
Organism: Latrodectus elegans; assembly: GCA_030067965.1. Classification (NCBI taxonomy): domain Eukaryota; kingdom Metazoa; phylum Arthropoda; class Arachnida; order Araneae; family Theridiidae; genus Latrodectus; species Latrodectus elegans. The sequence goes on along the minus strand of CM057810.1, from coordinate 26,843,999 downwards.
TCTATTTCCGTTTCACATGATTTTTGTTTATTTCGTTGCGTTTACTGACTTCGTATCTGTCTTCTCCGGTTGATTTAAACAGTAGTTGAAAACAGAAATGCGGTTTTTCAATGTATTATTCATTCAAAGTAATATTCTTGAGCAAATATAAATAGCAAAGTAATATTATTTGTGTCTGAATATTTGAAAGTGGTTTTATTTGAATTCGAGGAAATGTAGAGACATTTATATCCTATTAACCTAATTTATTTAATGGAAAAGTTTAATAAAAACAAGCAACGATGCAATACCATTAACTTAGTGAAGTGATAATGATTACATATTTCACAGTGAAACATTTTAAAATAGCTTTTGAATAAATTTATTGAGAAACGATTTCACAAGATTTATATTTAAAATAGCGCATTAGTGCAATATGTTTCATACTGCAGCGTATAAAATTTGGATGAAATGACATTGTGATGAAAATTTGAATGTGTTTCCCTATAGGAAAGCTTTTCTAACATCAATTGAACAGTTTGATTAACAAAGTTTAAACTATTAACAATTATTTAGCATCCACTTAGATTATTTATCCTTAGCTCAATTATATAATTTTCAATATAATTTCTAATAAACATTCTAACAACGGATAAACAACATAATAAACAACGGATAAACAACATAATAAACAACGGATAAACAACATAATAAACAACGGATCATAAATCCGAAGGATACTTTTTGTCCATTTTCTTGTTAATAAATTTCCAGAATTGCATATTTGAAAATCTTGGACACTTACAGGATATATGAATTATTTATCTTCGTCCAATTTAAACTAATTTAATTGTTTCAATGGTTCATCATGAACTAACAAAATTTGATATTTATTGTGCTTCTCGTTCTATGTTTTTTAAAAGTGATATCTAAAACTGAAGAAATGTTGCTGAATATTAAAAAGAAGTTTCATATGAAAATAAATTATGAAGTTAATAATTATTATGACTTGAAAACATATTCAATAACAGTAAATTATATTCGGAATCTCAGTTAAATATAACAATAAATTAATTTTTATATATGTATATATATTATACATATAATAATCTGCTTTTCTTTGTCCATAGTGACAAATACTATAATATAAGATATCATATAAGAAAATGTAAAGATATTTAGTAATAAAAATTCTCCTCAAACAAGAACCCCCTCTTTAGGAGCTAGGAGAAAAATGCATACAACTAAATGAAAAGTATTTTTAGGGATGTATATTCTTCAAATGAATTGATTCTTTCGAGATAAATTTTGAACAATTTGGTTTCTCCCAGAATATATTTTCGAATTTTTTCTTGTGAACTGGAAAAAATTATTGTGTAGAAACTTGTTAAAGCAGCTGTCGCATTTTCCCTAGGGTTAGCTTAATTCTGCGTCTATTTATGTTTAAGTGCAAAGGTTAAACGGTATTTTTTTTGGAATATATAGTTGATATGGTCTTGTAACATATGTTCGTATTTGCTTTTCAATGTAAAATCACTTGAAGTTTAATTACTAAAAATATTGAATTTGAAGAACAAAAAAATTTGCTTATGTTTGAAATTAAATAATGAAAAATTATACTTTTTCTTTAGGGTAATGATTTAAAATGTTTTTGTTAGTTGAAAAAAGAGTTTCCAAATCAATTTTAGTTAAACGTTTATGAGAAATAATCGCAATTTGAAAAAATTGTTGTAGGTTAGAAAGTGACTAGAGTTGTCTGGAACCAAACTGAATCTTTTAGAAGAGATTGTTGCGAACATGTTGATGTATTAATATTTAAGATCCCATGGTTAGAGTCATAACACTCCTCATTAATTCATGCAATTTAATAGAATAATTTTTTAAAATAATTTAAACTGGCATTTTTCTTTTTAAAGCAAATTTTATTTTCAAGTATTATATATTTATCCCAAAAATATTTAAGTTAATAAAAATTAAATATGATTTAGCTACGGGTAGAAAGTTTTATATTTCTACATTAACAAATAAATAATAATTAATTTAAAGAAATATTTTATAAGTTTATTGTGGTTCATTAAAATGTAAAATTAATTAAAATTACAGATTCAAGAAAGTCACATATATTTGATGTTATAGAAAAACAAAATTTCTATTTTTCGTACTTTCATCAGTAGAACATAAATAAATTTAAGCAAAAATACTGTTTTTCTAGACAGTAAGGTGTTAACTATGGATGCAATTTAATAGAATGGTCTTTCAAATCAATTGTTTCTTTTATTTATTTCTTGAAAGACATGATTTTTCTAGAAAAATACCTCGATTCTGTATGCCTGGTAAAATCTGAAATAGAATTTGATTCTTGCTGTAATAATGGTTCAAGTCAGTTTTAATATCAATCAAAACACACTCCTAAAAAGTGACTTTATAACTTTTTCGAGGGATTACTTTTCAAGAATTTGTAATGGTGTTGCTCTTATTAGAAGTGAGCGTTTTATTTTATTCAAGCATATGAGCTATTTCAAAACAGATGTTTCTTCCACTTATCCTTACTCTTGTTTTAAAATTATTGTACAATGTTTTTTTCTATTTTTGCACTTTATTATAAATTTGAATACAGTTCAGTTTGAAGTGTAATTTTTGTATAACAGTCCCATCTGGTAAATTAATTAAGTAAAAATAAAATTTCATCAATTAAATCAAACTGTTTCTTAAATGGTAAGTCTTATATCCATTTTTTAAACAAAAATATTTGAAAAATATGTGTTGTCTTTTTAAGTCTCAATAAATATATTTTAACAAATTCATAATTTTGGTTTAATTTAAAATCACTGATACAATGTTAATTGCCGGAACTTAAAACTTTGATTTATTCATTTAAAAGTTAAGACTGAAAGTTCATTCTAAAGCAAAGATTACTAAAAATAACAACTTTTGTTTATCAGTTAAAAAAAATTTGGTAAAGAAGTACCCGGTAATTTTTTGGCAATTTTTTGACACCAAGATATAACTAATAATATGGCGTCTACACAAAAGCTCAATTGAGATAAATTAAATTTTATCGCCAAATTTTACGTGAGGTACCCAATTCTACGCAGAACTCGAAAAGATTTGCTGTTACTGAAAGTAAACGATCCTTCTGTTTCTAAATGTAATCAATGAATGTACTTAATTTGATGGATTGGTGAGTAAATATTTTTGTATTGTATCAGGCAAATAAAGTTTAGAAATAAAATACTTATAATGATTATTTCTAATTCAGAGGAAATAATGGGAGAGAAATGTGCACTCTAAGATATTTTCCTATTATTGTATATTTACTCTTAGATGCATATTTGGGCCTATTCTATTTATCTATGTAGAAACTATTATTGAATTTTCATATCACAATGATAAAACATATTTACTATTGATATGAATGCCGGGAAATATCAAACAAAACAGCTAACTTACTGAAATTTAAATACACAAAATGGAAAGTTTAGGCTGAAAATTTGATATTTTCTATGATTAAAGCTGATCAACTTTTATATTTGAATTATGCATTTCATTCAATCTCATAAAATGTTTAATTTAGGATTGTAGTACGAACTGAATAAAATAAAAAAAATGTTTGTATATTATCATTTATCATAATGAGTTCTTGAAAAGTCTACATGTATGTAATCTTTAATATACAAAATTTCGATTAGATAGAATGTCAATATAGTAATTTAGTCTCATTAAAAATAAAATTTGAAAATCATCCGATTGGTTTGGAACATGTTTTCTTGTTTATAATTTAAAATATAATATTTTTCAATTATCTGGCAATATTATTCTACAAAAATACTATAGAGAAAGAAAATCAAATAAGAAGTAAATTATTAATGAAAAAAAAAGAATTTTTTATTCTTATTTTTATTAATTTAAACAAATACATTTTTCGAAATTCTTTTGTATTTTGTTATATACATTTATTTTAGAAAATATTCCACGATTTTGTTAATTTTACGTTTCGTAAATTTATTACATTTTCCAGTTAAAGCCAAAAAATAATATAGTATCAACTTAAATTAATGTATTTTATTGTATTATTTATTTTAAAAATAAATTCAAAGTAATTCTTTTCATGTAGTTCCAACACTTAATTTATTTCCAATCATTTTTAAATATTTTTGTTTTTTTATGTAATTCATACTGAAAAGTAATTTGAATTTTGTTATAATATTTAAATAACTTCAAATAATCACAGAAAATTTAATGCAATTTAAGTTTTTATATAAATTAATTTAAGTTTATATATAATGGGATTTTAAATGTGAAAAAAATTTATTTGAGTAAGAATTCCAGTCAATATTTAAAGAATGCTATTAAATTTAAAAAGTTATCAAAAGTTTAAAAAAAGTACTTGATGTTAACCAAAAAATACAGTAATCAGAATATTAATGTTATAGTATACTAAATCTTTTGCAATATATTCAAGAATATGAAAAATTTCTAAATTAAACTGTACAAAAGCCCTAGAGATACTATGTTAGAAAAAAGAATAGTTTTTATCTAAATTTTTAAAATATAAATTTGTTTTGCATGTTTATAAGATATTGACTTTCATAAGCAGATAATATTTTTTATAAAACAAATAGTTTCTCTTTTATATAGCATAGAATATATTCAAAATATTTTGTATATTCATTATTCGCTTTGTGTCACTTTTGGGAACATTTCTTTTAAACATTCAATATTTGAAATTGAATGATTATCCAAACAGAATGATAATTTGTACAAAAACTTAATAAAAACATTATTTTTTCAACCTTAATTACACAAAATTTGAAATTACTTTACTAAAGTAAGTATCTAAAGGGTTTTTTTTATCAAGATATATTTACTTCAAAATCATTATAAATATAAATTCAAATTTTTCAAATTCACTGTATTGATGGGTATGATGTAACAATATTTGTAGCATACACAATACTTATGATTACTTCAAAAATTGATACAACTGGATAGATTAATATGCAAAAATCAGTTGAAGAAGTTTAATGATCTTTCTTCAGATTGGTTTGTCAAAGGAAATATATGATAATTTAAATAAAAGCATTTTCAGATGTTAGGTGAAAGCCTTCATATGCAGATCTTGATTTTAAGTAGAAGTAATAATAAGAAAATATTTTATAATAGCTGCTCCAAGCTTTTACTGGAACATTATAATCCTTTTAGCAGTAACAAATGACATATTTAACAAGTGAATCATAGAAATAAAATATCAGTTAAATACTTCAGGTTAATATTCAAAAATACAAATAAATTTTTGTCACACATTATATAGGATATTTAATTTCTTGCCTTAAAAACAAATTTCATCATTCCTAATTCTTGAAATTATGGAATATATGTGTGTGTGTATATATATGCTGTCTAAATATATTATTAATATGTGATTTTTATAACTTTTATTAAGAATTTAAATTTGTAAATATTTGTTGTTCCAATTTCAAATACGCAATGAAATGCAGGTGATATAGTTAACGCATTAAAATATTATTATTGTTACCAAAAGTTACTAAAGTTAGATTTATTTCCACAGTGCATGCATGATAAATTATTTTTACATTGTAACATGGCTTGAATTCTCCAAAAGAGTTGCGAAAATCTTATTTATTTAATTCTGTTTACAAACCTAACTGTGACGTAAGAAACGTAATTTCTTAGAAGTCGTAAAGTAATTACTCTTTTTTTTTTTTTAAAGAATTTTCGTAAAAGGATTTTTTTCTAGTTGAGTTTGAGGATGACGAATTACTTAATGCTGTGCTCTTTTCCCATAAGGTTTGTTTTTTCAAAGTTTGACATTTTTTATGTAGCAAAAACTTTGTGCATGTCTTATTTTTTCTATATTTCGCACCATTAATCTCCTTAAAGTAATTAATTTTAACACCCCAAATAAAGTTGAGCTGACAGAACTGGAAATAAAGTAAATATCACATGATATATTTTGTGTTAAACAACTTTTAATTGATATTTTTTCCCATCTTGAATTTATATTCTAGAAATCCATAAAAATGAATTAAATATTGTTATAAATAAAAATCAAATACAAATAAAAATAAAAATTTTCATTAATATTAAAATTAGGATCAATATTACATTTGGCAGCTGATGGTCTCTCTTGAGATCAACTGAGGAATATTTTTATATAAATTTAATAGAAATATTAAAGCAAATTATCTTTAAATCAAGAAAAGATTTTTTTACTATCACTAAATTACCATTATTACCGTTCGAAACTTCACACGAAATTCAAACAGTTAAAATATTCAGAAAAATTGCCACATAATGAAAAATATCACATTAATATTAAAGAAGTTAAAAAAAAGTAATGCATAACATAATTTTTATAAATTATTTTATAATTAATTTTTACTATTTATGTCTCTTGTGATATAATTATTAAATACCTTAAAGAAATGCAATCTTTTAATTTTCTAGAAATAAAAATATTTCCCAATCGTACACATAACATTTAAAAATTTTTTTTAAAAGTATTGAATTCGATCAATAATAAGAGAGGTCTAGTTTAATATATAAAATTATACATTTTATGGAATAAAAGTTAAATTATATTTCATTTGTGTTAAGTAATTTAAATGAATTAGGTTTATTGATTCATTGATTATGCATCAAGTTTATTGATTCAAATAATTTATATGATTCAAGTAATTTATATGAATCAAGTTTAACAACAAACCTGATTCATATAATTTACTTATTACAATAAATGCAGTACTATAAAAAATTTAAATTGATTTCCATTTATAATATTGTGATTTTATATTGATGTGTGTACTTCAATATAAATACTTCTATTCACCAAGTTCCCAAATCTTCATGGAATATAAATCAGAATTCTTATAATACAAATGTTGTAAAACTCTAGAAAAAACTAAATTTTATTAAAATTGACTTTTATTTATGCAATTTAAAAATTGAAATTGTGTTTACTATACGAGTATACATCTTATAACAATATATATGTATGTTCAAAATAATAAGCAGAACAACATAAATTGAAATAATAAATTATTGGATATGCAGTATTTAAATCTTTTCAAAAAACGGGAGGATAAAGCTTTATAGAAACGGAAGTCATTAATCATTAAATGGTTCAAATAATATTTATAACATTTATAGCGGTGATTGCTGGTGACCACATTTAAAAAATATTTTCCTTGTTGCTATTGTTCATTAACTGATTTACAAAATGAATCTATGGATGAACATTGTTGCTCTTTACAAATTATTAATAAAATATGGTTAACATTTACATTAGCAAGAAAAATCCTCTTGTTACAGAGGCACGGAAATATAGCTTCATGTTTTTATATATGATATAGCAGTGATATATGGTCGAGATGCTATTAAATATTTTTTGAAGAATAAAAGTAATTCTGTTTGGAAAATTCAGGCTTCAATTTTATTAGGAAGCAAATATGAACACATGAAAAAATATCATTTTAAAGTGCAATTTAATATTATATAGTATTACATTTTAACTGATCAAAAATACCTTCAACATTTTGTTTTATCAGTGTAAAAAATGATTGAAAACAACTTGATAATGAAAATAGCTTGGACATTAGACGCAATTCAGAATTTTTATGCTCATATTTATCATATCACTTTTTCAATTATTTAATTATTTTTTAGATTTTTATTATTTGTGATTATGTCATTTCATTTATTTCTTTTCTTATATTTTCTCATTTTTTATTTGGTATAAAAATGCTTTGAAGTATATAGCATTTTTAGTAAAATATTAAATGTAATTTTTAGTAAAGTATTATGAAAATAAAATATATGTAACAATTTACTTTAAAGAAAATATTAAATTTAGTCTTTGCGCAGGGAAAAAAGAGAAACTGAAATCAGTTCCGACAAACTTTTTTTTATTTTTTTTTACTTGTATAGCCAGTAATATATTTCTTTGAAATGGTGTACTATATAACAATAAAATTAGGTGAAAAAAAAAACCTCAAAATTGATGGTACTTTTGGAGAGTTACCCTTGTTTTTCTTGAAAAACATAAAATGTTTCACGAAGGATCTTCAAAGTGCAATAAATTATTTTTCATTAGTTGGTACGTTCTTATCAATCATGCTCCATTCTGTTACGTTATTCATAATAGTAACGATATAAGAAAATCCATGTGTAGGATATTGCAAGCAAAGATATTTCGATTTAGTAAAGGATAATTGTGATTAAAATATTTGGATTTTATTTTCGGCTTGCCAGTTATCTAATGTTATTTTCTGATTGTTATGATAGTTATTACATTTTTTGATATTTTTGTCCTCAAGAATAGCTATCAGAAGATTTATATAATCATTTTGGATGCTTTTAATAGATTTTTAATAGACAATTGAGAAATTCTCTAAGCCCTATCTTAATATATTCATATGTATCAAAATAATAGATATTTGAATAATTAATTCTTCTTTAATTTATTGTAGAATATGAACATTGAAGAAGAAAAATGGCAGTTTTATGTTATAAAGTCACTTAAATATTTAATAAATTCTTCATCAGTTCACCAGTTTTATTAGTGAAATCAAAGGAATCGAAATCAAAAGTTCGTAGGTTAATCAAATGCAATTTTGATCAAATGTATTTCCCTTCAATTTTATATAAGGGATTCAATTGTTATTACAGTTTCAAAATTGATATTTCTAGTAGCAATCATTCCCGCAGAGATTACGATTTGTTGATTTATTGAACATACCACTAGTATTCCCAAAAATACTCTTTCGTTTGTGTATCAAAATAATGAGTGCTAATTATTTTAATTTTCTTCTATAATAATACATTTATCTCTAAAAATTCCTGACTTTATGATGTTGTAATCAATATATTATGTAGTAATTGAAAAAAGACTTAACATCCTCTTATACTTAATAATATATGTGGGTATGATTTCAAAAGTTATTTTCGTATAGGGAGGAAAATAATTAGATGACATACAATAAATAAAATAATAAAATTCTAGTTCACACAAAAGTTAAAGAACTTCTTTTGTATAAAATTCTTATCTGAATTCTCATTATATATTACATAGTATATAGGTAAAATGTATTGCAACACAAAAAAGCAGAAATCGTTTTAAGAAGAATGGATTTTTTATGAATAAAATGCTTAAAGCGAAATAAAGTTCAAGAATGTTTCTTTTCCTTTTCGTAGAATTTTGTCTCGGCGAAGATGTTTTTTGTTATACTGAAAGGGATAAAAGGAAATCTCCAAGTTCAAAGTTGCTAAAAGCAGCTGTCACATTTTCAGTAGGATTATCTTAATGCCATGCCTGTTTAGATTTAACTTATTATGTTGTGACGTTATTTTCAGGACAAATATTCCAACAACAATCGTATTTGGATTTCAAAGTAGAATTATTAGATTTTGAATTTGAAGGTAAAAAAGTATTTTATGCATTTGAAAAAAAATTAAAACTCAATTACTTTGCATTTTGCCTTTGACTAAAATTCTAAGAGTTATTCATAGTAAGGGAATATTTTACAAAAAAGAATTTTAGTTTAAGTTCATGAGAAATATTTAAATTATTTTTAGAAATAAATAATCTTCACAAGACAACAATCTTCACACCAAACTAGTTACATTTACATATCGAAAATTGCTTTGATTACAGTGATGTTTATTTATAATTTACAAAAATTGTTAAGAAAATGAGAATAAATAATAAATTAAAAGCCTATTTTTTTTCCTCCAAGTATGTTTTTACCAGTGAGTAAATTTCAATGCACTGGTTTTCATTTATGTCATTTAAGGAAACCAATGAGGCCGGAATTTTTTTTGGAGACTAAGATACTTTTTTGGCCGTCAGAATCATTTATCAGTTATTGCTTATTGAATCTAGAAAAATGTTTTATGTTTATTCTACTAAAAACTTCTTTATCTATGAGAGGTAAATTAAAAAGAACATAAAAAGCATTATAGCTATAAGTATTGTATCCTTTTACAATTTTTGAATTTTCATAATTTCCTTACAGTTGATTTTTTCCCCGATTTCTACAAATCCTTGAAGCATGGAAGAAAATAGGTTAAATTTCTATCTTCTAAATGAGTTTTGTGACAGTAATGATACTGTACGATGCAGGGAGACGATGTATACGATTATCAGAAATGCATGACAAGTGCTTTTTCCGTTGAAGTTTTCAATCAATAAGGCAACAGAGGTATTTTATTTCATGTACAAAAGTGAATAATCTCCTGATTTTGACATCATGTATATTACGCCATTAAATTTTTAATTATTTAAATTTAATAATTAAACTAAATAATTTATTTAAATTTTTATTTTTTAATTATTAAATATATTTATTAAATTATACTTACCTTCTATTTTCATGGATGAAATTGAAGGTTATCCCCTTTCAGTTAATAGAAAGAGAAATCAAGAATATATTGAGTCAAAAAGCGATGAATGCGGAAAGGTTTTTTAAAATATTAAATAATAATTCATCCACAAATAAAATACCAAAATAGTTTTCAAACGATTTTAGCTTGATCAGTAGGTTTCAGATAATTGTGCTCGCTAAGAATGGTCCAAAAACGAAATTCTTAAGACATGCTCTTCCATGTTTATTTCTTTCTTCATATCACTAGGTATTATTTCAGGGCCATGGTAGTTTAGTGTTTAGGACATCGGCCTTCCGATCGGAAGTACGGGCTGCTAATGCTGCCAAAGAATTTAAAGTTCTGCGATATACGTGGAAATTTGTGGAATCGAAACTCCTGTGATTGGTAGTTGAGAAGTTACCATGAGTGTAATGGTCTAGGGAAAATTTCCCAAATCAATATCAAAATATAAAGAGTGGATCCTCTGGTGGTGCCATCTATCAGAGGAGTTTAGTTGCTGTTTCACCTTCGTGTTGTTTTGTATTTTCACCTTCGTGGTTGACTGGTGTAACGAAAGGCGCAAGCTAGTCAATTAAATTGGCATAGCCAATGGTATAGTGAGCTTGGCTTGTCCAAGTGTCGTTAGTAACTACACAACAACTATTACTTCAATAGTGCGTTGATTTAAAAAAGAAATTAGAAAATATAAACAAACTAATTCTTTATCACACCACATTTCTTCAAAAAGTTTCCAATTTCTTCACCACATTTCTTCAAAATGTTTCCATTTTCCTCAAACAATATTTGGTGCGTAATCGATAGAAGCTCCATTAATATCAACCTGAGAATGTTGGATGATGAAAGCGTTTTTTTCCTACTCTCTTTGGAAATGTTACATAGAAAATAGGAATGACTTCAGTAGACTTTTGAGGATTAAAGTGTAAGTAATCCTTGCAAAGATCCTTTCCCTAGATTATTTCATAAAAATTGCTATCTTTATCTGCTTGCGAGAATCTTCTTAAGTAACATTTTCAATCTAAACTAAAAGCTATTACATATTACATTGTCAATATGAAATCAATTTAAATTTCCATCCTTAATAATAAGCAAAACTTACAGGAACTTGGAAAGATGACAAACTTGAGAAACAAATTGAATAATTTCAGTAGGATCTAAGGAAAAAAATCAGAATTTTGATTAAAATTCTAATCCATATTGTTAGTGATTCTATCTGACTCTGAAGCTTTGTTTGATGGTAAAATTTTAATAATGTCATCATTTTCAAATTGACTAAAATTTCCATCAAGTTTTCCATTATATAAGCTGTTTGCCACTTTTTGAGCCAAAAAAGTAGAAATTAGTTTTGTGTTTATTTATCAGTTATTATCATTTACGAAGAATAACATTTGGTTTTCGCTAATAAGATTTTGTGAAACAGTATAAATTTATTTTTCTACTTGAGCTTTTAACATTTTTACTAACAGGATTCTTCATACTACAATATTTTTTCAAATATTGTTAATATGAATTTCAGATAAAATATTTCCTAAGAACCTAATTTAGCACCGTTTGAAAACTGTTTCATAGCTTCTCAAATTTGAAAATAAATCCATATATATCTATATCCTTGAATGCATTATTTTAAGCTCTCTGATGTCTTCGTTGGGATGCTTTTCGCTACTTACCAATGCATGCTCTTTCCATTTCTCACCAAGGATTATCACTCTTGTTAATTCTTTTATATGAAATAGATAATTTTGAAATGCGCATGATAATAGCATAAATTACAGATTTCGACATAAGATAAGTCGGTACGATTCTGTAGAGGAATACTAAATTGAAAAGATGAAATATCTTAAAGTATTTGATTATGAAACACGATACCAGTTTACTCCTTTAGAATTAAAAGGTAGTTATTTAGACATTTCCTGGAGAAGAGATTTTGAAATAGATCATTCTATCACTAGAGAAAGAATCTAAATCGGGAATATTTCAATTAAATGAGAGGAGGAAATGTTTTAATTAACATCATTGATCTCTGTGATAACTTCCCAGAGATGAGGAAAGCAAAGGCCGGATTACAATTTTCATTAATCTCAAAAAGTTACAAAGTAAAAAAAAAATACCCTTTAAAACTTTTGAATCAGAAAATGAACCGGAGTACGTCATGTTTTTAATATAAGATCCATGTTCCCAATGAAGGAAAAATAATTAATATTTAATGCTCCTAATATTGATGTTAGTAAGATTTAAATCACATAATTTAAAGCTAACAATAACCATGCCATGAAAAATATTCCCGTAGGGAATGAAAATAATCTGAAATATCACGAATCATGTTCATATTTATATTAAAATATATTTGTAATCACAAATTTTATTAATTTTTTAAAAATCATATTCTTAATAATCGCTGGGAAATATTACGAATCATAATAGCTAATTTTATGGCTACAACAATGGGATCAAAATAGATTTTAAGGAAGTAGAACATTCAAGGAGAGATCTTAACTATATAAAACTATATAATTCTTAAATAAAAAAAATATTAATTCGGGTTTTCAATTACGTTTCATGCGTGGAACAGGAATCACACTATTAAAAAAAGCAGTATTTCAGAGTCAATAGCTGTGAATAATAACGGTGAAATTTAGTATTAGTATTAGTTGTCATGGAAAATTTTATGAAGGCAATTATGTCACGAATATTTACTTTACTCAAAGCAACTTATTGTTATTTTTCATTATTTTAGAGAAAATATTTCTTGTTTAACTTACTATTTTATTATATATTAAAAGATACGTTTATACTCGACATATATCCAAAAATAAAAAGTTTTACATTTTTTATTATAATTCAAAACATTTTAGAGAACTGTTAATTTTATTCACTTTATTTGACTGAATAGCGTCACTTTAAATATAAATGAAATTAATTATTTCCTTCAACCTCATAAATATTTTATATAAAATTTGTCATTATATATATATAATGAGACAATTTTTATATAAAGTGTTTTGAGGTTGTGTATATGTATATATATATATATATATATATATATATATATATATATATATATATATATATATATATTTTAATTAAAATTATCTATGTAAAAAATAAACTAATATTAAATACTTCATTACATGAAAAGTTTCTAAAATTATCCAGTGTAAAAATTTGCTAAAATTAGCCAAAAGAATCTACTTAAATGAAGTATTCAAAATTTTGAATGAATTTATACTTATGTAAAGTTTTATTGCCAAACCTGATTGAATAAAGACAGAATTGGAATTATATAAAAGAAGGTATCTTATTTATATATAATGTAGTGAATTAAGAGCTTATATTTAATCAACCCGTTTCATCAAAATTTCTTTAGTTATTATCTTTGCATTTACTGCAGTTAAGATTCTTTAATGATTTACATATGATCTTGAAGATAATAAATTATTTCAATTAAATATATATTTTCAGTATATTTTTAGAAGGATATCTTATCTAAAATTATTCTTCGAAGAAACATATTTAATTCTACAGAATATAATGATTGATTGATTTTGTAAGGTTTACTGATGCAAGGTCCAATAGTGGACATTTCTGCACCGTACAATATTTAAAACTGAAGGTGAAAATTCTGTGTTAAGAGACTAGTCATATGTATATAATGGAATGTGTAAAAAGTTTAAGAAAAGCATATGTAAAGATTATTTTGGATAAAAAATCTTAAATGGAATTCAAGAAACCTATTGCACGTAAAAATGCAAACAAATTTCTATGTGGTTTAAACCCAATCAAGTCGGAAAAAATTAAATTTGTGGTATTAAAAATACAATGCGTAAATCATTGAAATTAGGACAGACAATTAAAATGTGATGTACCGTATATGGTACATTACACATGTCACAGATTGGAGCACTCCGAGACAAGAATAAGTGCTTGTGTGTAAATCTAGTATGTCCAATACGAAGCCGTGTGAGTTTTACATCAACTCTTCGCATGGGAGCAACTGGGAATGGAAAGATGTGAGAGGATATACTATATAATTTATTGTTTTTCTGCAAGTCCCATGTTTTTTGCCAGTGGGAGAAAATGAAATCTTTGATAATTTGCTTAATGTCAAATAATGTTAATGGAGTATGCAAAATGTCAGAGGCATTTTTAGCAGCATTATCAGCAAGTTCATTCCCAGCAATACCAACATGACTTGGAACCCAACAAAACAAGATGTCAAATCCTTTATTCTTCAATATATTTAATATATCCAATATTTCCATAATAATTGGATGACACTTATCATTAAAATGATCTAATTGCATGACCACACTCATGCTATCTGTATAGATACAGTATTTTCGATAAGGGCTAGAATGTATTATTTCTAGAGCACGTTTAATAGCAACAGCTTCGGCTGTATACACAGAATATGATGCATGCAGTTTATAGCTGTAAACTGTATTTCCAACAACAATACCACAACCAACATGACTACTTGATTTTGAGCCATCTGTATATACAGAGATGTGGGAGGAATAATGAGAATGAATGTGTGAAAATAATTGTTGCAAAATAAGGGGAGATGTAGCTGATTTATTGTATCCAGTAAAGGGTTTGATTATATTGACAACAGGAATATTCCAAGGAGGAAATCCTAGAGCATCTGTAGCTTGAACATGTAAATCAGGAAACTCGGATGAAGACAGGAATGAATTTGTACGTTCATAAAATGGTAATATGTTATGTGGTCGTGCATTATATAGCCTTCTTAAAGAGGGACAAGTAACCATTGATCTCAAAGGGTGTTGCGATACTGATAGCATTTTAAAATAGTAATGTAGAGAGAGTTGCTTACGTCTCAGATCAAGAGGTAACTGGTTGCAAATTACATAAAGGCTATGGACAGGAGATGTCCGGAATGCTCCAGAGCAGATTCGTAAAGCTGAGTGATGAACAGGGTCTAATTTGCGCAAAACTGATGGTCTGGCTGATCCATAAACTACGCTACCATAGTCAATTCGCGATAGAATAACTGACTTATACACTCGGAGTAATGCTTTACGATCTGCACCCCAAGAGGTATTAGAGAGAACTTTCAGAATATTTAGTGATTTTTCGCATCTTTTGCGCAAATCTAAGATATGTGGTAGTAAGGTTAACTTTTTATCAAATATAAGCCCAAGAAATGATACCTGATTAACTACGGGAATAGTTGTGCCTGATATCTTAATTTCTGGATCAGGATGAGGCCCAGTTTTTCTGCAAAAATGGATACATTTGCTTTTACAAGGGGACAAAGTATGCCCATTTTCATTACACCAAGCAACTAGATTATTGACAGCAGTTTGTAATTGCCGTTCAATCAGTCGCATATTGGAACCTTGGCAAGAAATTTGGAGGTCGTCAACATATAAAGTTCCATGGACAGATGGTTGCAATACATGAAGAATGTTGCTGATGAAAATATTAAAAACAGTAACACTTAAAACACTTCCCTGAGGAACCCCCTCACATTGGATAAATGGATTAGATAAAACAGATCCTATACGGACATTAAAAATGCGAGAATTTAAAAAGCTCTGAATAAAAATGGGTAAATTTCCTCTGAAATTAAAATTATAAAATGTTTGAAGAATTCCATAACGCCATGTCTTATCATAAGCTTTTTCTATGTCAAAAATTATAGACACCAAATGATGTCTCCGTACAAAAGCATTCCTAATTTGTGTTTCTAGGTATGCAATATTGTCCACAGTAGATCGACCTTTCCGGAAACCACTTTGATAAAGTGATATGTACTGATTGTCTTCAATTGCATAAACAAGACGGGAATTAACCATACGCTCCAAAGTTTTAGCAAGGCAACTTGTAAGCGCAATTGGACGATAGTTTTGAGGGTTAGCTGGATCTTTCCCAGGTTTAAGAATTGGAATAATAATTGCTTTGCACCAGAGACTGGGATAGACATGTTCATTCCATATTCTATTGAATAGAAAAAGAATGTTCATTAAAGATTCATGATTAAGATGACAAAGCATCTTATATGAGATACCATCTGGTCCAGGACTAGTATTTTTAGTCTGGGACAGGGCTCTCTGCAATTCCAGCAAAGAGAAATTGCAATTATATGGATGTATGGCTTTATCATGAAACTTTATAGGTTTCTTTTCAGCTTGCTCTTTGATTCTGAGAAATTTAGGATTATAAGAGTCTGAACTAGATACCTTTGCAAAAGTTTCACCTAAAAGATTGGCGATATCATATTGAGAAGAAATTGTGTCAGCTCCTGTGCGTAGTATTGGGATAGAGAAGTCCCTATATAAACCACTGGAAGCTTTAACTTTCTTCCATAACTCTTTGCTGGAAGTTGATGATGTGATGGGAGAAACATATCTTATCCAAGATTCTTTTTGACTATTTCGCCGTATTCGACGAGCAAAAGCTTTAGCTTTTTGAAAGCCATGAGGTTTTCCATGGTAGGGCACCTGCGGAAAATTGCCCAAAACTTCTTTTGTTTTTTGTATGATACTTGGCACTCACGGTTCCACCATGGTTTATGATATTTGCGTGGAATTGGGGAGCGCTTGGAAATTGTGTTTTTGGCGGCATCTAGAAGTGTATTAGTTACTTTTTGCACAGCATTATTGATATTATCACTTCTAACCATGCTGTCAGTAATAGCTGCTAAATGAGTGTAGAGAGACCAGTCTGCACGATGATAAGAATAAGAGGAGTGGAAGATTTGTGGTCTGCTTATACCAGTTTGATTTATAATTAAAGGAAAATGATCACTGTTATATAAATCCTTATCAACATTAAGATTTAATGAAGGTAAAATTGATGGAGAACAAATAGCTAAATCTAATGAATGAAAAGTTCTTGATGGTTGATGGAAATAGGTTATTTCTGTGGAATTTAGAAGGCAGATATTGTTATTAGAAATGAACTGTTCAATTATATTGCCACGAGGATTCATATTATCACTTCCCCATAAGGTGTTATGACCATTGAAGTCACCAAGTAGAATAAAGGGTGCAGGTAGTTGATCCAGCAAATTGTTTAAATCGCTTTCATGGATGATCGCATGGGGAGGTAAGTAAATGCTACAAATAGTAATGAGAGATGTAGAGTGTATGCGTACTGCAACAGCCTGTAATGAAGTGTTAAGCGAATGTATAGTGCTAGGAATATTACAAGATACAAGAATGCATACACCTCCAGAAATTGAATCATGATTAACATCTTTCCTCACACAATTATATCCATGCAATTTTAAACTGTACTGAGGTTTCAAAAATGTTTCTTGGATGGCAAAACAAATTGGATTATACAGATTTATAATTGTTTTTATATCTTCTATATGAGTGCGAAAGCCTCGACAATTCCAAGAAACGAAGGTTCCCATTAAGCTCAACTGAATGCTCCGGCATTGGAGCACGCCATCTGTGATTCAGATGAATCTCCACTTAGGAGTGTTTCATCATCTGATGGGTCTACATTCTTTATATCTGTCTTGGAGGCATTTGAGCTTCTATTACTCTTTAAATATGATTTATGAAGCCCTTCTCTTGCATTCTTTAACTTTAGGGATCTTTGAGACTTAGATTTTGCGAAAGACAGTGAAGAAATTCCTTTTGGAATTGGTGAGACATTTATGTTAGAAATATTTGAGGATAAGTTTGAAAAATTTAAGAAATCTGTTTGGGTACTGCAAGATTTCATGACTTTTTTAACTGCTTGTGAATAGCTAATACCTTGATTAGGGGTACGGGATGACACTGTTCGCCTGGCTTCAGGGTAAGATAAGTTTTGTTTTATTTTCACAGTAATAATTTCCTTTTCTAATATCCAGGTTGGGCATGATTGGGAATATGAAGGATGTTCACCACTGCAGTTGACACATTTTTCTTGTAATTGACACTGACTACTGTCATGTCCAACAGATGCACATCGAGCACAAGTCAAATGTCCCCTACAAGTAGTTTTTTCATGGCCAAATCGCTGACATTTAAAGCAACGTAATGGATTTGGTATGAAGGGGCGAACACTACAATTTAGATAGCCAGCTTTAATAGATTGAGGTAATATAGGAGTAGCAAACGTGAGTATAAGGTGTTTAGTTCTTATAATTTTACCCTCTCTTCTGATTGTAATGCGCTGCACACGTTGTACTTTTTGGTCAACAAGATTATCCAAGATTTCCTCCTCTGAAATATTATATAGATCATCTGCTGAAATTACTCCCCGTGTAGAATTTAGCCTACTATGAGGACATACCATAACATCTATATTACCAAGGCATTTTAGTTTTAGGGTGGCTTTGGCCTGTTCAGTTGATAAAACTTCAACTAAGAGATCACCAGATTTCATCTTGCGAACATTTTTTACATTTCCAACAGTACCAATAAGACACTTATTAATTAAGAAAAGAAAGACATTGTCAAAATTGCCCTCAGTTCTTTTAATAACAAAATATTTCTGATCCTGTATCATTTGTTGCTCTATAGGGAGTATAGAATTAGAAGTACATTCCATAGAAATAGGTTAATTACTTCAAGGCCTGACTGCACCACCCACCATCGAGCCCAACAAGGGGATGCAGTATACCTGCATCAGTGCTAGCCAGACCTTATACGCTTTCGATATATCCCTGACGTGGCCTCCACCCTTATCGAGTCACACAGCAGATATATGATCGCTTGATCCATGGAAGCCGATTGGCATGCTGAGGACCACAACACACCTCCCGTTTACCTGAAGCAGAGGCCAAAGTGATGTGTTGGTCTCTGAGAGCCTCAATCACCAGGATCCTCCTTTCCAGGGACACGGGTCTCCACGCACGGCAAACACGCGGGTGATTTAGTCCCCAAAAGAAGCTAATAGCAACAGTGCGGCAATAGCTACTCAAGGGGAGCCCTCAACCTCTTTCGAGGCAACCACACTGAGGAAGAAAAGGAAGAAAAAGCAGCAGAGTAAAGGAGAGAAGAAAATAAAGATGAGGAAAGATCACTAGGGTACCTCGGGATTGTGACACCCGTGTTTACCTAAAGAAGGTAAACCCCCTGAGGGGTCTACAGAATATAAGTATTGTGGAAATGAACAATTAGTAAGATAAAATTTATAACTAATTTGTTTTTCAGTGAATAAATTATGAATTTTTAAATTTATCTGTTTTCTTTTACAACTTGCAAAAAAGATTTTGCTAAATAAAATAATTGAACAAAAACTTACTTTATGAGTTAAATATATATTTTAAATATATTTTAAAATATAGCTTTATATATACTCTATTCAGTGTTTGAATATTAACATTTGTATTATAACTGTAAATAAAAAAATATTGTTTTGCTTACATTAAGAAGAAAAATGGTGAATACTTACATAGTATACAAATTCAAAATTAAAATTTTTTAATAGATCTTCTTAATTCTATAATAAGATCTTAATTCTATATAATATGCAAATCACTTTTTCAAGAAAGTATTAATCTTAGAGACTATATTATTTAAAATATATGTGATTTATATGCTAAATCAGTTTTAAGAATATAAAATATATTCTAAATAATAGTAAGAGAATAGCATTAAATACGCCATATCACTACAAACCTGTTTATAGGGCAAGCCCCATTCATGCATCATCCCAGAAGACAGGACAGAGAAACACAAAGAAAATGTATCTGCCATGCCGAATCGGGATTTGAACCTGGAAACACAGCTCGGAAGTCAGGGACTCTAACCACTCTGCCACTGGACGGGATAAAAAAGTTAATTAAATCTAATAGTAATGATTGTGTCACAAATAAAATGTATTTTTAAGTAAATTAGGAATACAAAACAAAAAATTAGGAATCAATAATTCAGTTTACTTTTGAAAATACTCCATGTTATAAGTATTTACATAATGTATTATGCAATTGATTACAAGGTATATATATATATATATATATATATATATATATATATATATATATATATATATATATATATATATATATATATATATATATATATATATATATATATATATATATATAATTATCTTGTCAAATAAATCATAGAACTGCCAGACGTCTGGTAGGCGGAAGTTCAATGAACCGTATTGTGTAAAGCTTCCAGAGCAATTATATATTGAGTTATTTCCATCTGTTTATAAGGCATATTCGACCTTATGTTATCACGATATAAAAGATATTTATTATTATAATTAATTGTGATGAAAAGTAAAAATTGTTTCATATTAAGTAAAAAATTTAGATGAAATTAAAGGAGATTAATTTTTATTCTACTTTAAAGAATGAAAAAAATATTTTGATTTGCGTAAAAAAGTGCCTTGCTATACACATTTCAGACAATTTTAATGTTAAAAACTGATTAAAAATAATAGTAAATAAATAATGTTTTTTTATTTTAATGTATAGCAATAAATTAAAAACAAAATTTTATAGTTTCTATTTAAAAAATATGAAATCACAGTGGAAGGATTCTAAGAAATTTTATCGAAATATGTTGCAGAAAAATTAAATTTGAAATGTTTCATGGAAACTTAAATACATAGTATAATTTTTAAATAAAAAGAAATTATTATTAAATAATCTCTCAAAACTGCACATGCTGAAGATCCTTAAATCAGATAATTTTAATTTATGAACAATTTATTTATTGGTAGATACCTCAAACATTTATCTATTTTTTTACTATTACTTTTGTCTTAAGAAGATTTAAATGTTTCCAGAAAAGTTGCTTGTTTAAATAAATATCTTGAATATTTAGTTAAAACAACTATTCATATTCACTACGAATCATCAAACAAAAATATATTTTGTGCTATTTATAAATCTTATATTTCTTTATGCAAATTACTTTTATAATATTTCAAAATTAACTATGTAAAATTTAGGAAACATAAAATAGGAGTGATAACAAAGATTATTCTAAGATTTCATAATAGCTTTTCTTTAAACTAGGAAAAATTTACTCGAAATTTTACAAATGTTGATTAATTTGTTGCAATCATTTTTATTAAAATAAACCTTAATATTTTGGTGTTTAAAATGAAATTTATAATAATTTTGTATTTTGTATATTTTTATTTTTAATATTTGTTGCAAAGTTATATTTTACAAAAAGTAAGTCTATTAGGAATATTCAATATTATATTTTCATTATAGAACTCGCCGCCCATCCTGTCTAGTGGTCAGCGTGCCTGAATGTGGATAGAGAGGTCCCTGGTTCGAATTCTGGTTCGGATATATATGTACTTTCTATCTAGCTTTATTTGTATGAATGGGTTGTGAATAGTTACCTACCCTATAAATGGGGGTACCCATATGATGTGTTTATTGAAGAAGTCGGACTCCACTTCAAAATATGGTTTAGTTGGAAAAGTGGAGCAACGCACTCCAAGTTACCAGCCTAATTGGAATAAGACAAGAACAATAATTACAGAAATCCAAAAGTATTTTTAATAAGTCTTATTTCTTTTATAATTCCTTTTTTGTTATTTAAAAATTAAAAATAAATCATCATGAAAAATTATCAAATTAGAATAAAAAATAATGTATAATTCGTTGAGTGTTTTTAAGAATCGAGGAAATTCTTTCAACACGAAAATACTAATGTGTAATAATCTCTAAGCCAATAAAATATAATTAGAAACAAGTCCCATTAGACAGATTTGAATGCAAAGTAGTTATAAGGGAGATATGTAAGGACTCCACATTAATACAGATACCATGCTGCATGTAGAATGTAATGGTTTAAATTGGATTTTAAATAATTTTCAAAATTCAATTTTAACATTGATTATCCCATTAAATTACACAAATTTCTTCGAAATTTCATTAATAAATGTAATTTAAAAGAAATCTTGGAAATTTAAATGCTAGCTCTTAATTATACATAATAGATACTTAGTTTTTAATGCTATAATAAATATTTCTATTTTAATTTGTAAGATTTTCCTAAAGTTATTATTAAGAAGCAAAAAATAAAAAAAAATATATGCTTAAAATATATAAATAACTTGTTTAGTATCGAGAAAGCTTTTTATTTATAATTTAATAATATGTTTCAACAAATATTATGATTCAGAGTTTATGCTAAGAACTATCCAAAGCGAAAGTAATTTTTTTATATGATGAATATACAAAATGAGCATTGCATATTATGTTCCGCAATAAAATTTTAAAATAATTATTGATAACACCACAATAAATTTTATATGTATGTAATTATAGTCACCATTTCCAAGCGTTAGTAATTATTTTATATGATGAATATACAAAATGAGCATTGCATATTATGTTCCGCAATAAAATTTTAAAATAATTATTGATAACACCACAATAAATTTTATATGTATGTAATTATAGTCACCATTTCCAAGCGTTATATTTTCTGATTAATCACATTTAGAAAGTCTCTATTTAAGGTAGATTATCTCAGGTTTTTGCAATGTAATGATTCCAAAGTTCTCAGAGGGAGATAAAATTTTTATCCATTTGGTTGCAATTTTCTATCATAATGTGAATTCTTTCGTATTGATATGGAAAGTGTTACGATTTTTTAGTTGTTTACTAATATGGGTTTTATGTCATTAGGTAATTTTTAGTGTTACTTCAAATTAATTCAAAAGCCGATCGTCAAAATAATGAATGGCCAAATAAAGAATGTTAAAATAATCAACAAAAATTATGACATACAAATATAGAAAATTCAACACTTTAATGTAATTCCTAGATTATAAGTACTTTATTTTGGTGTTTTTTTAAAATTGTATGCTATATACCAAATCTTATTAATATGAGATTACTCATTTATATATTTCTGATCTATCACCCCCCCCACACACACACACACACACACACACACACACACACACACACACACACACACACACACACACACACACACACACACACACACGTAAAATTAACTTTTTCTAAAAAATATTATTCATTTTTTTCTTACAAGAAAAAACACTTCAAATAAAAAAGAGAGCTGTTTCAGAAATCTAGGTAATGTCAAACATTTCACACTTGAATCATATTTTAACATTTTTATTAAATTTGGGCAGCATATTCATTATGAAAGAATTTATTAGTTGATTTGAAAGCAATTGTTAAAAACATTATAAGAAAATATTTTATCACTATTTCTTCCATTGAGCACCAGCATTAAAGATAATTAATTTTACATTAATTATAATTATCATTTATGTTCTACATTGATTGTCATTTTTCATTAATCAATTAAGAATTTAAAATTTATATTATTGTTATCTTTTCTCTCTCTCAATTTTAACTATACTTTACAATTGAAATTATATTTAGATTTTATTTAAATATTTTTGTATTTTTTATTACATTATACTTTGTAAGAAAACCATGGATGAGAGAATGCTTTTTCAAATAGAAGGTGCTTTTAATTGATAAAATGTTTTTGTTTTTTTCACTTTAATTAGAATTCGGTCATAAATTTATAACAAGTTAAATATTATATGTCTATCATTTATTATAAACATATTTTTCATTTATGTCATTTAAATTAATTTTATTATTATTAATAAGCTTACTTTTGGTCTACCACTTTATAAATAAAATTTTTTATGTAGAAACCTATTGGATAATTCCAGAGAACTCTAATAGTTTTTTTTAAAATTTACTTCAATTAGATATGTAGGGTTTTTGTCCTTTACGTGCATTTTAAGGCCATTATACTTTTGGGAAATAGTTTTGAAGTTCTTACTTTGCTAAATTTGTAATAGAATATATCTCACTACATTAATAAATATTGTTAAATACATGAATTATCTCATCAGCATTGTAAATTCAGTTTCAGAATTTACGTATACAGACCTGTTTGAGAACATTAGCCGTCATATTAATTTAATATGAGGGTAAAAATTTCGAAAATCTTACTTAAATCCTTTAACTGTTTATGAATTGAAAAGAGATTGATTTAATAATTTAGAAATGTTTTTATAATATTTACTAACCAATATTTTGTTTAGTATTTGAAAATAATTTACAGCAATACTATTTTCAAAACCTTAATTTTTAACATTATATATAGAGTTTTGTTATATATTTTTATGGAGACTTTACCAATATTATTGGTTTTGTTTGAATAAAATTTTGGAAATGTAAATATTCCCATAAGTTTCATTTTTAATACACTTTCAAAATTTCTTTAAAATAAAAAATATTTAAAAACAAATTTTTATTGAAAGAAATTTGTGTAAAATGTGTTGAAAATTAACTTATTAAGTATTATCTTATTTGTAGAGTTATTTTTTTCTTTAAGAAATCTGTGAGTCAAATAAACTTTAATGAAAATGGAAAAATGTTGATATTTTAAAATGTTTCAGAAAATTTTTTCATTTAATTTTTTTTGAATTGTTTTTTTCTGTTAATTAGTATACTGTGAGAGAAATATATTTCAATTGAACATTTTTACACATTTATATTTAATCACTTTGCAATTTTTGATCGTAAATGCATTTCAAAATTCAAATTAAATTATTATATTTATATATCATAAGAACTGATATTGTTCAGATTCAGATTTTTTTATAAGTCCCTTTTACTTTAAGTGAGCTTAAGCAAATATTTGGAATAAAATATAATTAGGGTATTCATTTTAATTAAAGGTTTTTATTGTTATTGAATGAGAGTGTATCTGAACTCTCATTTGGGATATTAAATTATAGATATTTGTTTATAGCTTAGTTCGAAATGTTTATAGCCCCAAGAAGATGACTTTTTTTTATAGCTGTCTCAGGTGAACAGGCGTGCCATTTTCTTCACGTATTTGTATGCTACATTCAAAATGTTGGAATTATTTTTAATACTTCCGTTCTTCCCATTTCAAAATAAAAGTAAAAAATGTAAGCACGAAAACTATTTTTCGTTTTTTTTTTAATTATGCACGCGTACGATGTGCTACGTCACAGCACGAAACAACAAGTGCGCGTTTTAACCTATGTATTCTTCATATTCATGCCTACAAGGTATCGTTTTGTACTAAATCGAGGATGCTCTACAACTTTGTAAATCACTTTTTCTCTCTATCACGTTCCGTTTTCGAGATAATAATGCTAACTCCGCTGTTTTTCAGCAGGTGGTGCTGTAGTCTGTTTTATTCAGTAGCGCATGGCTGCTTTACTATACCTAGACACCACTTTTATGAATATAGCAGCAGCCGTTCCGAAGTTAAGAGGGTGGCTAGGGACTTTAGTGGACGCTCTGTATATATATATATTTATATATATTGGAAGATCGTAGACGGTTACAACTATAACAGAGTCTATTAATCTATTGTTTCCTGATAACAAGGAACCGGCAAGACACAGCGACCTCTTAGCCGCCAAGTCGTTGCCCCGGGTGCACCACAGGGGGTTGGCCCCCATCACACCCTCACACATGCCATAGGGACTCTTTTTATAGGGTAGGCATCATTCATATTTCATTCATACACACAAAGAAAAGACAAAGACAGGATAGAGAGAGGGAAAGTACATCCATGCCTGAACCGGGATTTGAACCCAGGACCTTCCTATCCGTAGTCAGGCACGCTGACCATTAGACAAGTTGGCCGGCTATATATATATAAGAGATTCTTATTTTAATGTTTAATCAACATCTCAAGATCTTATCATTGTTTTATAATTAATAACTGTTTTTTTAATAAATTCTATTTTATTATTAAATGTAAAATTTTATATATTATATTATATTTCTCTACTGTTAACTTTATATATATATATATATATATATATATATATGTAAACACTTTACAAATATTCATTTTTATGAATTGTTATTTTTTATTGTACCTAAACTAATTTTTTCATGAGGATTTAATATGGAAAGCGTTTCAGAATTCTTGTAAAATTCCATGTAAAATAGCCGAACTGCCAATTATCCTTAATTTATAATGTGTATTTGTTGTATATTTTGGAATCTCTTTTAATATACATTTTACTTGGAAAATATTTAAAATTTCTAAATACAAATTTTTTTGTGAGACATTTGACACAGTTGCTTAAGCAAATCTCAAGTTTTTTTTTGTCTTTTGCCAGCTAGGCTGACAATATAGGGTACTCTGCTCCACTTTTCCGTGTTGAACCATATTTGGTGTGGAGTCCGACTGCTTCAGTACTCACATACCATAAGGACTCGTTTATATGGTAGATAACCATTGACACCTCATTCACACTTAGAAAGGGCAAAGACAGGATAGGTAGAGAGAGAAAGTACATGTATGTCCGAACTGGGTTTCGAACCCAGGACCGCCCTATCCTCAGTCAGGCACTCTTACCATTAGACAGGGGTGTCTCACGAAGATAAATTTATGTATTTAAATTTTACATCGTTTGATGAATTGGGCATATTCTGTTGCTCATTTAATACTTGAATATTGGTCCAATAATCTTTTATATTGATGGTTTAGATGATTATAAAAATATATGTCATTTATTTCAAGATAATTTCAATTTATACAAGTCATTTTCCTTTTAAAAATATAAATACATTTTTTGCAAGAAAAAAGCTTTATTTTTACAAGCTTAATTTTCACATATATTAAAAGAAAACAAAAAAATGTTGATGATTTTTATGAAGACTTTTGAACACTACATACAAAATTTATGAAAATGCAGTTTGCTTAAAATGCCCATAAAACATTCGTTTTAAGATTGGTGGGATAAGTAGAAAGTTTTTTTTACGCAGAACACATAAATTTAGATGCGTACAATTTCTACCATTTCATGAAGTTAATCTTAGGAAGAGACACTGGTATTGGCATTGGTATAGGAACAAAAATTCCTTTCACTCCCAAGTATTTGGTGTTATCTTGGCCACCGCCATGTTTCTTCATTAACTTGTACATTTTCTTCATATAGCCGGCTGACACTGGTTGAACAGCGTAAACCAAATATATTAATATGCAACAGAAACATAAAAGGTACAAGCGATGTGACTTCATGTTATCAAATGAATTTTAATATTCAATCCTGAAAGGATAAAATACGTTATTATGGATGGAAAAATGTATTATTTCTGACAAGAAAAACAAAAGTATTTAACAGAAATTTCTAATATAAATAAATGTTGGCTATTCATGAATATTTTAAGCCATAATACAATTCGTACTGTTCAAGAAAAAATGTTTTTTAAAGTTATTCTTATAATGTTTCTCTAAATGCTCGTTATACTTTGATAAACATATACTAGCATAAGAAATTAAAACATTATGTTACTTATACTACAAAAGAAATCCTTATTATTTCACACGTACAATGATGTATAATACATACGTTATTTATGTGTCAAAATGAAAGTTATTAAAAAGGTTGGATTATCATAAGTGTCAACAATAATCTTACAAAATGAAATCAAAATACCGCTGAGCATACCTTCTTTCGTCATATATAGTATTTTATTGCTCCATGTTGCAAAATATTGTTCCTAGTACAGTTAGTTCATATAGTGTGTGTGAATATGAACTAAATAGATCTTATTTACTATATTTACATTTCAAAATTCATTTCACTAAAAACATATATCAAGCAATTGATGATGTGCGTCGTAAAACTAATTAGGATTGCAGTGTTTCATGTATTTAAATTGTGATGAAGATACAATTTTTAGCCTAATAAAAACATTAAAAAATTTCACCTCATAAAATAAATAAATTCCTAATTAAAACATTTCCCAGTGTAAGAACAGGTCATTGCTTGCTAAATTAGGTAAGGCTTATTAACATGTTGATTTAACACATTGTTAGTTTGAATTTGCTTGTCGCTGAAAAGTAAATTTTTGCACTCAAGTCTAATTAGGCCAGAACCTAGAATCTAAAGAGGATTCCTAACCATTTTAACCATTCCTAACTTAACAGGTGGAAATGGAACATACGCGCTATTAAACCGAATCAAAGCGATAACTATCTGACTGCCTATTGCTGGAACGTTTGAATGCTAAAGTAATATTGTTTTTAAAAAGAAAACATTGTTAATATTTAATTAAATGATATTTATGTTTTAATGTTTGGATTATAATGTCATTGCAGGAAACAATTGAATTATATATGCTAAATATAAAGTGTGTTGTTAGATCTATTAAAAAAAATAAATGCTATAAGAAATGAATTGACCATTTAAATACCGCTAAATGGATCACTAAACGCATACATCAATTTTGAAAATATCCACAATAAGATTCCTGTTGTGATTGTTATCAAAAAAGGGACTTATGCATTTTTAAAAATAAACTATATTAATAAGAATATGTTTTAAATAAAAAAAAAACCAAACTAAATATAATTTAAACTAGTAGTTGCTACAAAAAAGACCAAAAATTCAGACATAAAATTTCAAGCATATTTTATTGTTTCTTACATTATAGCAACAATTTTTAAATACTCATAAAAGTAGATATGCTTAATTGCTGATTCTAATAAATATTTAATGTAATAAAAAATGCCACTATTTATTAATATTTTTAAATGAAATTTTAAATATTTCCGATTAAGATAATTTCATTTGATTATCAAAACTTTATACTATTTTGAAACATTTTTCTAATTTCAAATGTAGTTTTTTTAATGTTTTTAAATATATTGAAATATTCCATACCAAAATATTTTATTTCACACGAAATTCTTACTTAGAACATTTTATACGCAATATTTTTCATTTGAATAAATTAAATTACTTGACACAAAATTATACCAAATTTTATGTTTGGCTTATTTTATATTTTTAATATTAGATATCGTAATCTAATATAATTAGTTATATCTAAATTGCTCAAAAATTAAATGTAAGTTTTTAATTCGAAATTCATTTTTTTATCATCCATTAAAATTCATTAAATAAAGCAACTTCAGCTTCCATAATTTAACGTGAATAAAGAATTCCCAAAAGCAATTCTATTCAATAAAATTATCATAAAAATTATAACGAATAAACACAATTTAATATGAAAATCATTATAAATTACATATTTCAATACTTAGTAAAGTATTTAATTTTGATATTTTGACTCATAGCTTTAATATGTATTTCATTCTTTTGATAATTCTAGTATTATGTATTCTAATTAATGCAGTAATAAGGTATCTATTTGTTAAAATTAAAACTGTTTGTAATTTATTATTAAAATAATAAAGATATGGAAATTAATTCAATTATATATTAAATGAAGTTATTCAGTACAAAATATAATATTATTAGCAAATTGATTGCCTTGAATTTTTTAATTATAATATTATGAATCAAAATAATAAATCAAGCTAAAAACAACACTAATTTCTGCAAACATAGATTTTTTAATATTATGAAAAAAGTAATTGCAAATAAACAGGTATATTTTATTTAGTATTAAATTACAACTGCTGTTTTTGTGCAAAACTGTATTTTGGCAACGTATTGAAACGGAAGTCTAAATAACATCAAGAGGGAATTAAAGTATTACTGAATGTAAATAATATATATATATAATATATATATATATACATATATATATATATATATATATATATATATATATATATATATATATATATATATATATATATATATATATATATATATATATATATATTATTTACATTCAGTAATACTTTAATTCCCTCTTGATGTTATTTAGACTTCCGTTTCAATACGTTATATACATATATATATATATATATATATATATTATAAAATACTTTTTAAATTCAAATTAGAGTTTAATAAAATTAATACTTATGTAGAAGAGCTCTATTAACAAAAAAAAAAGCAATTTTAAATTTTTTTAATGCATATAAATGGACATCTTAATAATAATATTTTGTTTACTGCAGCATTTATAATATAAATTGTAACACCTTCCTGAAAATTATTGCATTAAAGACATTTAAACAATAATAGTAACATTTCAAAATTATTTTTAAAAATATTTAAATTTGGTTTTAATTTTTAAAAAAAATTTTTGATGTTTCTACTGTTTTAAATTTTAAACTTCAGTTATTTCGATATTTATGACCTTCAGCGAGAAGCAAGCTCAAACTATTTACTATGACGAAACTTTTTTCAGTTATTGGGCTAAATTGTCTCATAAATCAACATATTAATTCAATTTAATTTATTGCTTGTGTTCATCAAAATTCATAATTAACTAAGACAACTTTTAACTTTATTTAAAAATATATATAGTAGCAAAATTGATAAAAACGTTAAGCGCTTTTTATCAAAATGTGTTCGATATTTTTATGTTGTACAGCTGAAATATTACTTTTTTCATATTCAAAGACGTGTCTTCGTTATTAATTGACGTCAAAAGTCCTTCCTTTAGTGCAAGATCAGAAGACCTTATCACCTGACAATGCTTCAAAATTAAAAGACACTTATTATTAGCTGAATATTCCAAACTCTTTAACTTTATGGTATAGTTTGGGGATCACCTGCATAGTTATGTATACACCTTTCTTACTTTTGAAAACAAAATTGTTTCAGCATTTTAAACTTTACAAAAAAACAATACGAAAAAATTTCTAGAAACGTTTTTTAATTAATATTGTATTTTTTATACTAATTCTATAAATTTCATTAGGTATTTTATAAGGAAAAATATAAGTAGACTTTAAAAAATTATAGTTCTTCATGAGCCGTTTACCAAGCAGATCAAAAATAATCCACTTCAATTCGTTTCTCTATGAACGTTAATTCTATGTGTAAGATTTAAATTAAAGTAAGAAAATAAAAGCAAAAATTGTTTTAACTTTAAATATTGCTTAGCGACGATTGCAAAAAAATTATTAGGATTAATATAAAGGAAAAAGGATATTTAATTTTACAATAACCTGTTTTGCTAATATATTATTTGAGAGATGAAATGATTAAATTTTTGAGAAAATTATTTCTATACCTATTTTGCTAAAATTATTTGAGGAATAATTATTACATATTTTTTTTACATAGTGAATGCTTTAAAATTTTAAAATACAAATACCAATATAAAATTAGGAATATAAATAGAAAAATGATGCATATTCTACTCCCTATCGAAATAAAATTGCATCTTAAAAGTATTTTAATGCTTAAAATAACCACTGATTTTTTCAAATGAAGGTAAATAAGACGCAAATCAACACTTTATCTGAATATTGAAAACTAAATATCAAAAATGGATTAAATAATAAAACTGATTAAATACTTTTTCTTAAGAGTAATTATAAATTTTATCAGAAAGATTTTATATTTAACCCATAGAAAAAATATATTACATTATCTCACTTAATATATGGGCATATTTTCTTATTATAATGATATTATCGTTTAACTTAAAGTAATATTCACTAAAATATCTTAAAGTATTATTCTCATTGTTAATTTTTACTGGTTCTTACTATTTTGATCCCAACTTATTTGATTTCAATTCATAAATAAAAAAAAGCTTTTTAACAAACAATCAAATTCAAGAAATTTATCTTTTGGATGCAAGGAGATGTTTTTTATTAAAATTCCTATTTATCTATTCAACATTAAATATTAAGAAACCTTTTGTTCAATTAGTTGAATCCTTATATGGATATCTATTTTTTTAACTATCAATTAATAATTAAAGAATTATAATAATTTTTATCATAAAATATGATTTATTTTATGTAAAGTTTATTTTTACAATTACATCAGTGTTATGATCAGTTAATAATAAACTTATAGTAATCATCTGCTTTGTAAACATTTTGCAGAGGGATTTTTTATATACTTAAGAGATTTCTAATTCCATAATCTACTTGAGATTTTAATTTTTTGTCATTTCCAAGCTTTATTTTATCTGATTATACAAAAATGACTTTAATTTTTAAGTTTTAGATTTGTAATACTTTAAAAATGATTTATATCATAAAATACAGCAAATTTTGTGCTATTAAAGAATTAGTTTTGAATACTTTTTACTTGAATTTATTTCACTATCGCTTACGTATATAAGGATGAAAAATGCTGCCCAAATGATCTTTTACTATTTTATTATTCTGATCTGATTTATCATATCTTTTTAATTGTGATTTAATTCTAATTTAATTTTAAAAACTCAAAATAAATCATTGTAATTTTAAATAATTTATTTCAAATTGGATAAAAATAACTTAAATTGAAAACAGAAATATTTTAGTAAAAACCAGAATAAAAATTTAAATCCATATTTTGAATTTTAATACTTTCTAAACTTTACCATATATTATTTGTCCCAATTTAAAAAGGCGAAATTGGCACACATATAGCAAAATATTAATTATAATTAATTAGTTAAAAAATGAACGCTTATTGTTTTGAGGTATAGTGTTTTACTCAAGAGTGGTTAGCTAAAAAATAAAAAGTAAAGGATTTCAAATCTTAAAATAATACGGATACGTAAAAGGAAAAGCATTTATAAAAACGCATGATGAAATAAAAAATATAACATGTTTTAGTACATTTTTTATAAAACCTAAATATATATAATCTACTTACTCAAAAAGTGGATGGTTGTCTGATTTATGTTATTACAAAAAGTCCTTGAAGTTGTCAAGAAAATGATATATGAGGAGGAAACTATCTCTTAAATACTCTTTCGTGAGGAAACCCTGAACTTGGATTGTTTGTATAATTTTTAATCTCAAGGTTTCCCACACATGAATGCCTGACCTGTTTCGTGCATTTAAATGTACTAAACGACGCTTTAGAAGAGCCAGGAGAGCATTTAATTGAAAGCACGCAACATATCACACTTGTGCAAATCGATTTATTTTGAAAGATTGCGTTCATTGACTTCACTGTTATCTTAAAGGCGCGATCATACTACTAAATATAACTATGAATAATGTGCACAAAATTAGCTAAAATAGGATTATTTAAATTAGGAAGTTTCATCACTTGTGAATAAGTCATTCAGTACGATCGAAATAAAATTTTTTGTATATTTAAAGTA
The DNA here is from genome assembly GCA_030067965.1 of Latrodectus elegans. NCBI lineage: Eukaryota > Metazoa > Arthropoda > Arachnida > Araneae > Theridiidae > Latrodectus > Latrodectus elegans. The sequence continues at coordinate 26,810,683 of CM057810.1, read as the reverse complement.
TAAGCAACTAAACATAACTTTACCAGATTATTTGACTTAATAAAATATATTATTTTTGAATGTGTAGTCATAGAATCTGTTGTAACATTGTTTTAGATAATTTTCTAAATTCAAAAGGAGTTCTCAGTTAAATTTATTTCTCATCTTTAGCCAGAAATCGAATGAGGAAATAAAAGGGAATTATTAACTATTAAATATTAATTATCAACTATTAACTATTAAAATTATTAACTATTAACTAATAAATGATACAGGCTACTAAGCCTGTATCATTTATTTATAAAATCAGTGATGATATCACATTTATCCTCATTTTAATATGTCTAAGAATTTGAGTGAGATTTCATGAATCGAGCTTTTTATCTGATCACACATGATGTAAATCGATTGGAAATGGATATCTTTAAAACATATAAGAAACGTTAGTTTCCTTTATTTCTTTTAAAATTGCTATTTTCTTTAATTTTGTTTAGAAAATTTATAAGATTTAGTCTCATTATTTAAAAGAAATACTTCTTTAAATCCTATAATAATTATGTTTAAAATTTTAAAGAAGATTTTTGTATTTCGCTTTGTTGTTTAACATTCTAAAATGGGATAAATCTCAAATGCATGTGCTTATTGTTTATCTCCACACTTAGGATATTTCTTATTTATTAGATACATATGAATTAAAATTTTAAGGAACTTTCTTGCAAATTTTACTTTAAAATTTCGTAGTTATAATAATACAATTTTAATTTATCTGGAAAAATAATGTTTTTTTATCATAATACACTCAATTCTAAATATTTAATAGAAATTTTTCTGATCTGTGTCATTTCATTCTCAAAGAAATGAAAAATATTTTCACATAAAATTTTTATGCTGTAATAGAAAATCATAAATAGTTTTTAATCCTTGGTTTAATAGTGAGAAAATAATTTTATTTTTAAAAATCTGATGTAGTTTCTAATCTTTAGAGATTATCTTGTATTTGTTTCAGGTAATATTTAAACTATTTCAAAATATTGTTCATGTTAGTTCACTTAGCTTATGGAAATATATGGATTTTTAAATGTATCAGTGAGACAAATATTATCTTATAATTTATATTTATAATATAATTTATATCTTATAATTTCTATTTTAATTTAATAATATGTTATAGGTTTTGATTGAAATTTAAGAAAAAGTATGAAGCAATATAACCTAAAATTAAGTTTTAATATGAATCGGCATAAAATCTGTGCTTCATATGACGTTTTGAAGAAATATATTTAATAGTTAAAAAAATAATTTAATAAAACATAAATTCAAACAAAAATTGATTTTGTTTGAATTTATGTTTAATTCAACTAAAATATTTAATACTTCATTTTTAGTATAATAACAAATCACTCATATGATCCTGAAAAGATGGAACATGACTCTCATTGAAAACATTTTAAATTAATATTTTTTCTACAAATATGATTAATATTTCTTAGATAAATACTTGCAAATATGCAAATATTGTTTTCAAGCAAATTAATATTGTTTCTAAAATGATCATATTATATTTTCATATTCTATAGTGATTATATTTTGGTAGTATGGGATAACTCTATTATTTAAAAGAAATGTTATAAATGTTCTTCTGTGGGTTTTAAATGAAGAAAATTAATGAATTAACATTAAATCAAATATTTGGCATGTGAAAATATATAATAAATGTTTAGAATTTTGATTAGGCCTACGTTAATCAAATATTTTGAGTAAAATAGTTTAATCAGTAAAATATATACTTTTTCAAAACGAAAAAATAGCCCACATATATTAGTCGGCTGAAAACTAGTAATATTATATATTTAATAAAATAATATATTTATTAAATGTTTACAAAGAGCAGAGTTACAGAATTTTTATTTAAAATTTTGTGAAAATAAACCTGTTAACTTCTAACAATTTTCTTGAGAATGCATATATTTTTTAAATAAAAATGAATGCACATGTATTTCGTTTCATATTTTTCGAATAACTGAAAAAGTATTAGCCCAAGAGTATTTCAGTGAAGCTGTTGTCTTAAATATTGCCCTAATCCAAGATCTTTATATTAATGTTTAAATAATAAGAGTTTTGTTTTCATTTCTAAGCAGATCATTTAAAATAAAGCGTTTTTAAGCAAATGCATGAGAACTGTGATTCTTAAGTAAAAATCATTGTTCTCAGTATTTACATTCATCTATTTTCCTCTCAGCATTCACTCAGCTCACATAATGGTATTTACCTGTAGTATATTTCTTATACATAAACGATAATTATTAGCCAACATGAAAGAAACATTGGCCAATACACATTAAAACTAAATCTGTGGCACAACAGACAAAAACTAAATCTTTGTCTATTTTCTTGACGGAAGGCCTCTGGTGAATCACATTTCGCGGTTAAGTGGTCAGGTTAAAGCGAAACCCCATCGTTTTCATACCAAGCATGCTTGGTACCCAATTTATCAATTCACTGAAGGAATGAAAGCCTGAGTCGATCTTAACCAAGCAGTACGGCAATAAATAGGGTATTATTGGTAAAAAAACTTTACTGTCATTTTACAATAATATTTTAGAGATGATTAGATATTCCTGCTTTTTTCTTTAAAAATTGTAATTCAGAGTAAGTTGACTTACAGTAAAAAGATATTTTGAAAAGTTGGTTTATTTGAGCAGACAATAATTGTCGTAGTCCGGAATTTTCATTAATCTGTACATTTCACTCGTTTAATGCTATAAAAAGGGAATGAGTGCCCATAGAGTGATAACTAAACAATCAAAAATGCAAGCAAAGAATGATTCCTAAAAATCTTTGATTCCAAGCTCATTAAATACCACTCTTCAGAACCTTGATTGTGGAAATAAGTGTCTCCAATAGATATGATTTACATTTTTATCAGTCATTGTATATTTAGAAAAAAACCTTGTAAATTCTTTTAAATAATATGATTATGGTCTTAATGCATGTGATTTAAAATTTTCTACAGGCAACTCCTTTTCATTTTGTTTAACTAGTTACTGTTACTTGTTCATGAAGACTGCTGATTTTGTAAGCTTTTTTTCAGACATTTAAAGTAGATATTTGAATGTCTCTTAAAGGGATACTGTATATGACTTCTAAGAGATAATATATATTTAAATTCCCTTTTTAAACTTCTTAGTGTCAAAAACGCATCTGAAGTTCTCAGAAAAATAAATCATAATGCAAATCTGACATGTTGTTTGACGGCAGCAACTATACATCATTAGAAATATTGATAATAATACTGTGCTTTTAACTAAAAATTTAAATTCAGAACACCCTGTTCTCTTTAACAGTATACATACTATGTTGGGTCTCGTTCCTCATATGTGTACATTTACTTTTTACTCATACCTAGAATATGTTTTGAAACATTAATGAATTCGACTGAATCATTTAACTTTTATTCAATAACAATGCTTTCTGTTGAGTTTTTGTCCAAAGATATGCTTTTGTCTGACAATTATGAATTTACTTTGTATGGTAGACTTGTAACTCTGTTAGTAACTAAAGATAGACTTATTAGTAATAAAAATATTTGTGTACAATTAAATTTATAAACCTTAAACAGAAAATTTCCTCCTTCGAAGTTATTTTTAAAATTAAAGTTCTTTGATTGCAAATACTTTTTATTTGCTTCAACAAAAATATTCCATGAATTCTATAAAAGTCTGTGATATTTGACAGATTTTTATAAATTTAGTTTCAAATAACAATATATAGTTTTCTGTTAAATAGCGATAAAAATATAATGACATAATTTCCATCAAAAAATGTCTAAGTGAATAGCTCAAAGCATACATTTTTGTTAAACTCATGCTACAGATCTTATGATATCACAAATAATAAAATTCATTCTATAAAAACATTTTCCCACTATAATGATAGTATATATAAGGTAGTATTTATAAATATTATTCAATACTTACATGTAGCAAGTTTTTTCAATATAAAAAATAGATTAATCAAAACTGAGACATTGTTTTTGAGAAATGTTTCCTTGGAAATTTAATAAGTTTATCTCAGAAAGATTTATAAATAAAAAATCGTCGTAGTTTAAAAAATAATTTGCTTTAAGAATTTATAAAACATTTATTTGTTTTAAATATTTTGAACAAAATATTTTTGCTCTTTGCTAAGAAGTAAACAATCACATTTAAATTCAATTTTGTTAATAGGCTATTCAATTTATATTTATGATAAATAAAAGTCAAACGATAGATTTTACTACCAATAATTGTTATGAAACACTTTTAATAGGCTATTCAATTTATATTTATGATAAATAAAAGTCAAACGATAGATTTTACTACCAATAATTGTTATGAAACACTTTTAATAGGCTATTCAATTTATATTTATGATAAATAAAAGTCAAACGATAGATTTTACTACCAATAATTGTTATGAAACACTTTTAATAGGCTATTCAATTTATATTTATGATAAATAAAAGTCAAACGATAGATTTTACTATCAATAATTGTTATGAAACACTTTTAATCCTCTCTGTATAGTATAAAAAGTTACCTCATATGCAAAGGCAAATTTCTTTAATAATCAATTTTATACTAATTAATTGCATGAAATACACTGACGAAGAAAAAATGCTGTTGAATACTGGGTACGATTTCCTCTCACAGTTATATTATTCTCATAGCATTGTATTAAGTAATAGGCAAGGTATTTGATGTTTATTTCTCAAAGCTATTTCTAATCTTGCTTCAACATACGGATTAGATTCTTAGCATTTTTCAGAGGGGTCACTGTTTTCATGTAACTATGGAAATTACATCTATGAATACTCAGCGGAAATGTTAAGTATTTATGTAATTATTTAGTTGGTTTCTTTTAATCAATTGTGAGTATATATATACTCACAATAGACAAAAAGAAAATATATATATATATATGTATATATTGTTAAAGCAAAGAATTAAATGAAATTATTTTAACTAATGTAAAAAGTTCATTTTTAAGAATTTCAAGTATCATGAGTGAAAAATAAAGTAACTTGAACTATACAAAACAGAAAAACTTAAAGAAATTTAAATTCAGTAAATTTTATATTATAAGTCTAAAAAACAAAAGAAATTAATACAGGAAAATTTTAAAATAAATGAATGTTTGAAAAATTAAATAAATAAAAGAATAATAATTTAGTAAGGAATAATCAAAATCATAGAATGCTAATATGAAAACATTCAAGAATTTAATGGGTAAAGCAAACATTAGGGAACATTAAAATATATTGGTTGCTATTTAAATAAAAATAATAAAGAATAATAATAAAAATAATAAAAATAAATAAAAACTAAATTAATTTAAACACGTAAATAATTTTATGTATAATACGAAAAATAATGTAAATTGAATTACACAAAACATTAAAGATTTTTATACAACTTTAAATTACTTAAATTCGTAAAATATTGGTCTAAAAGTCAAAAGAAATGCAATAATAAAAAAAATTAAAAATTGAATTACAAATATAAATTAAAGTTCGAAAAATTAAACAATTAAGAAAACTAATAACTAAATCTTATTCAAAGTACTGTGTTAAAGCTAACATAGTAAGAGGATTGTATAATGAATAATTAAAATTGGAATTATATATAAAAGTTAAAACATTATTAAGGTAATTAATGTGCAAAGTAACAATTAAAAAATACAAAATACTTTAAGCTAAACATTAAATTAAACAATAAATTAACTTAAAAATATTAAACATAATAATTGGAAATACATATATTTACCGGGTTGATGGGGTTACAGTAGATAGTACTTAAAAACATACAGTTTCTCTTAAGATTTATCTTTTTTAAATAGACGAAATGCTATAGCACAATGTTATTTTCATTTCTTTCTTGCTCAATGAAATTTCAGAACAGTTCATATGTATATATATAAATGCAAAATCAGAAAAATATTAATTGCAAGGTAGACTTAGTGTATTGAGACTTGCAAATTCGTATAATTTCTATTACTTAGTTGCAGCGCAGCATTCTGGGACAGATGAAATGAGATAAAAGGGAAAGTACTTGGAAAATCAATAGTAATTGTGTTGCTCTATTAGTCAGAATATTCTTGCAAAATACTTTTCTGTCTTAAAAAAAAGCCACGACTACTGAAAACGAAAACGATACAAGCACTTTCACAGCTGATGAGGAATACTTGTGGAGTATGGTATATTGACAGAAAATAACAGGTTTTTTTATTTCTTTGAATTTTAGTTGGAATACTAGCTATGACTGGACACCGGTTGGGTAAAAATGACTGAGGAATAGAATATCGCTTGTTCTAGGTGTTCTAGTACAAACAGTGTAACGTGAGCATGCATGAATGGACGCATTCGCAAATATTCACTTTGCAGTCAAGTAGTAGCCAAAAAAAGATGCAATCGCATAATGGCCTAAAGATACTGTAAGTCGTTTTAATATCCATAGCGAAAATTGCCTTTCTGATGGAATTTTCATTAATATCACGTCGAAGAAGGAAAAACACGAAAATCATACAATCATCCTCTTAGATAAACATTAACACTAAATGTTAAATACAAAATTCATTTCCGATTCGTCAACAATGACTGGAAAATTCGAATCATTTCGGACTATCATGAGATCTTAGCTTTGTGATTTAAACTTCCAGTGTCTTTACTCTCCTTCCTCCTGTATAAGATGCAGAATACTTTTCATGCTTTCATGTCAACCAGGACAGTTCTTAGCAGAAGGCATTTTAAGGGTATTATTCATGGTATTTGCTAAAAAAGTTGTTGTTGACTCAAAAATGCACCTGTTGTTGTTGTTACTTATGGCACTTTGAAAAGCCAAGCTCGCTGTGCCGTTGGCTATGGAGTTTAAGTCAGTTGGGTGTGTCTTTCGTTTATCCAGAGAACAATGAAAATGAAAGTAGAATCTTGCCTGTAACTTCTCCGATATATGGCACCACCAGAGGTCCCGCTCCTTCAATTTTAACATTGATTTAAATGGAGAGGAAATTTTCTGCAGACCATTACATCCATTGTAACTGCTCAACGACCAACCACTGGACTTTCAATTCTAAGTGTACCTACCCTTATTAATTGTCCGCATCGTTTGCAGGATGAATGCTCAATGATACGTGAATGATAAATTCAGTTGGTTAGCATAAACTTCTCTTCAGGTGATGACAAATCTCATTTATTAGCAAAATAATTTATGAGCGCACACAATTCGAATCAATAACATGCTCTTCAATCTATCCGGATACTTCCTTGGCCACCTGTAATTCTGGTTCTCTTACCAATCAAAAATTTTTGGGATGTGATAGTATATTGTTTTAGTATTTTGTTTGCCACAATTGTGCTCAAAAGATGAATTGTGCCAAATAATTTTAAAAAAACGGACAGCTGTCTATCAAAAGGCAATTCACACAGTTTTCGTATCTCTACCTTGAGATTACGGATAATTTTTTCACAAAAGTTAGACTAATAAATTACTAACTATACTGTAAAATTATTCTGTTTTTGTGTTATGTGTGTAAAATTATTCTGTTTATGTGTGTATACATAATAAATGTCACTTTGTTTGTTACAATGTCTATCCTTTCCCTGATTTTTGGCACATTCTGCGCATGCATTCTAAGTATTGCGTTTTCAGTGTCACGTAGTTTAATCAGGTTTTAATCTTTACAAATAGTATTCATATGTCATGTGATATGTCAACATAAATATTAAATGAAAATGTCGAAATTCATTAATAATAATGTAATAATGTGTCATAAATAAATTAAATTTACAACTTTACAAAAAGCAAACGACATTGTTAATATTCTTGTAAATCTTTTTAAAATACTTATACATTTGTAGAATAATTTCTAATTTTTATTAAATTTCATTAAATTGGAAAATAAAACATTATAATAGTCTTTTTTGAATGAAATCAGTGTTAAAAAATAGTGGAGAAAAATATGTCATTCTAAAAAGAATGTGAAAGGATATTAATAATTTGTCATAAAATTCGCATTAATAAGAAATGCTTTTTCTGTTATCTTTTGAATAAAGTTTTCAGATAGAAATATAGATGAATTCTTCTCTCTATTTATAAAAAGAGAAAAGTTTTAAAAGTGATTGATAATTCACGAAATAAACTTGACATTTATATTTTTTGAAATAATTTTAATTTCAAATCAGTTTTGTCTATATATGAGGAATATTTTAATATAAATCCCCAAGAAATCATGATGGTCGGTTTCTATTAAAAGATTAATAAGGTAAATAAAAACTTATAAGTTTAATTGGTAAGTCAATAAATCTCTTAGTGAATCAGAATTACTATCAGATTTTAGTATTATTATAAGGAAACTCACTAATCATAAGACTTCGCTATTTAGAGTGAAATATTAGAGATGACCTATTTTGCATTTTTTTAAGAAGTGTTTGGTGGATTTTACTTTTTTGTTTCATTAACTTAATCTGTAGAAGTGTGTGATTAGATGTATTAATTTAGTTTTTCTTTTTAGAGGTGTATAAAAATGTATGTGTGTGTGTGACTTAAAATAACTACACCATGGTTTCAATGTAATAATCTATTAAAAGGCATAGAAATATGTAATGAAATTTTTATAACTATAGTGTGTAATGAAATATTTATAATTAATAATATCATAGTTATTAATATATTTCACTAAAAGTATAATAAGGAAAAAAGTATATAATTCTCTTTTCTTAAATCATTAAACAAGGCTTAAATCTTCTCTTTATTATTAAATTTGTGAAATCCTCTTCTCTTTGGAGGTGAGAAAGTAAACATAGGAAATCAACAGAGCATATTTTTGATTAACATATGTAATGAAATGTATTGGAGAAGTAAAGATCTATATAATCTCCAAAGGGATCATTTTCTGTGCATCGTAATTTCTATCATGACTTCGCTGACTGTTATGATTTCTCAATCCCTTTTTACTATTCGAGAGCTAATTCGACCAACACCTGTAGCCTTAACGTGGATTACAATCGTGTGAATCGAACACAACAGTTGTTGAAGTGAATGTAAGAATGATGTCTATTCAACTGCAAGTTTGAATATTTCAATCATGGTTTATTACACAATATAATTCGAACAACTTATGAAATGTGCAGTTTCTGAATTTCCTCAACTGTTGACAAAGTAAATGAATATATCATATTGAAAATCTGAAAAATAACACTTTTAAACCATTACACCTAAAAAAAAAGACAGTTTACTAGCTTAAATTTCTATCTTTTATTTTCAACTTATCGTTAAGGATAAGTCATTCTCGTTACGTCTGTGGTAAACGGTAATCATATAAATATATGAATTAACTTTCTCTAGATTTTTTTCCTATATTATTATTATAATTTTTTTATATTATTTATTCCTATATCCTATACATATTATTTCTCTCAATTAATTTTTCTTATTTTATTATTGATATTTTGTGAATTTGTTAGAATGAAATACTATTTTTTTATTATTTCTTAAATTTATATAATAATTTTGCTAACAAGTGGTGTTAATAATTCAATAAGCGAATTAGTATATATATATATATATATATATATATATATATATGTGTGTGTGTGTGTGTGTGTGTGTGTGTGTGTAGTCAGTAGAGAGTATGATAAAATGATAGCTCAAGTATTCCATTAACAGTAAATACTTTTATATGGTGTGGCAGCCTTTACGTTGCTCTGCACTGGCGTCAATTTGAAGAGTCATCTTATATACTGTAACACTTCTGCTACTATTACAATAATCATTGTGTCTTAAGGACAATATGCATTATTGTCCGCAGCAGACTTTAACGCGGATGATTTTACCATAACTTATGTATTCACAACACAACCTTGATACAGTAGTGTGTAAAAAATCTGGTATATATACTATTTCTGAAATGAATCAAACCATTGGTCGAGTCTTGATTAATATTCGAATACACTTGATTCGCATTCTTTTCAGTTTTGTTTTTGATTATTAGTAATAGCATAAGCACCATTTTTCATCCGTTACATTGATGCTTACATCATTTGCAAGTCATTTCCAGGCTTAGCAAGGCTTAAAGCTTGCATAATGCCAACTAGTTATAAAGGATAAATTGTGAAACTCATTATTCAGAGCATTTTTATGACAACAATGGTAAATAAATTTGATTAATTGGATGTAAAAATCGGAAATAGGATATATCTATTTTGTACATATTTTGTTTGCTTTCTGCCAAAAGGCATTAGTTATAGTTATATACATTCCATAATATGCTCTTTTTATGACAACTATTCATGGCAAAAATAAATCCCATTGGTAGAAAAAGCAAAGAAATTTGCAGCTTCCAGTAATAACGGGCCATCCTTTATTTTTGAAGAAGTACAAGGCAGCATGTAATTTTAAATTACCCAGCTCAAAACAAATCACACTGCCTCGAAAGACAAATAGAGCTACAAATTTTAGAAATATTAAATTTTATCTAATAGGCTCAGCATAGCCTTGTGTCAAGACAATTTATCTTCAGAGTAATAAGTTTCGGGTTCAGTTGGCAAATGGACATTGTACTTCTGCTTTCTTAATGCACATCTATCAGTGTGAGTGCAGATTTCTGAGTGTACTTCCTTGGTTCATGTGAATATAACCCACTATCTCGTTTATTATTAACGGATGGCACTTCACATGGTATATGTTAAACTATTTTATACTTACGTACTTTAAGTCGTTAATATGCCTACTATGTAATATCAATGTAATCTGCTTACAATAAACACCATTATATTTATTGTAGACCGAAGACATAGATATCACATAGTAGACAACCTAATGGCAAGAATTAACCGAGATGCACCTTTTGAAACAGTCAGTTATACAAAATTGACCATATTAAAGTTGACAACAAACTGACGGAAAGCTGAATTTCCAATTTGTTGCACACAGATATTAAATTAAGAGAAAAATTTAACAAAACATCACCTTTTTTGGGATACCTGTTTTATATGCCAAGAATTCAAGTTGTAGATGATTAAAATAAAACCATAATATAAGGATATTAAGTCATGTTATCTGTAATTTCTTAAGTTAGATTATAGGTAAATATTTTTATCTCATAATATACAACACAAAGATGTTTTATTTAGGAATTGTTTAGTTATCGTTTTTAGTTTTGTTCATTTTCTTTAAACCATTTGATTTTTTTGGTAGAAATATAAAATACTTAAATAAATAACGCAAATCCTCACATTAATGAAATCCGAAAATATTTATAGAAGAAAGAATATTGTGTGATAATATTTTTAAAAATTTAGTTAGTCATAATGAATAAATGTATGACGCATTTCAACGATCTTAAAACGATAACTGTTTTAACATCTAAAAATAAAATATTTAGCTTACTGACAGTTTAAGATTGTTTTTGATTCTGAGTTATGTTTTTAATGATTTTCATATGACATATCTTCACTGTCTCTTTTATATTAGTTTTACTCAAGAAAACTACACTTTTGAAAGGAATTCATACATTAAAAACATGTTTTAAAGCTGTAAATATATGTAGATTCAGTTTATTAGAATTACGTTTTTCTCTTCATTCTAGTTCATTAATGTTCATGTTCAGTAAAATCAGGAATTTATTCTGAAATATTTCTATATATGAATATGCTTATATTTAGCAATTTAAGTAAGTCAATTATATCATCATAAATTAATTATTATTAATTTTGATTAATTTAGCATAATAAATACGTATCAATTAATAATATTGATGGTTTTATTTTTATACTTTATTAAATGATAATATTTATATTGATAGATATTTCTAATATCACCGTTTGATTTGTACAAACAAATCTAAAAATTTAATTTTTTTATTACTCCAGTCTCAAATTTTGCTAGTTACACTATTAAAAAAATATCGTGTAAGTTATAAATGTGGAAATAGATTATTTAGTGAAAAGTGATAAAATCTTTGCAAAGTGTTTGAAGTGTTCTAATTTATATGTTCTACATTTCATATAACTTAAACATTAACACATTTTTATTAAAAGTTTTCAATGATAAAACTTAAAGAAACTAAATATCTTGAAAACATATTTTCGATGCATACACACATGCATATATATACTTTTTATATCTATCTTAAAAATAATTTTGGATTTTTCCCTTTAATTTATAACATAAAAAATATTTAGAAAAGAGGCAAATATTATTGAAATTTTATTATGAAGAACTGTTTTATATTACAAAAATATGAGAAACTCCATTCTGGAAAATATTAGCTGTTAATTTTTCTCCTTTTCTTTTTTAAAATTTCAACATTTCATCAAAATTTAAACATTTGGTGTCTTAAACAGATTTTAAAGTAATATCCCTTCCACATTTATCAAAATTTTACTCCACATCTTTTCCCTCAATAAAGATATAATTGAACAAGTTTGCTCCAAAATAATCTGGGATTTCCAGAATATTCTTGTAGGAAAGATTTCCACTGTAACCTTTAAAGCTTCAAAATCCATTATTCAAATGAAGAACCCAAAGCAATTCCTTTAATGCATTCGTCAAGATATTACTATTTAGGGAGTGGATATTAATGGGAATTACACATCTATTTCTAAACTCAAATAAAATGTCAAATTTATTTTTTTATCTTGTGGGAAAAATATAGACTTTAATAATTTATTAAACTATAAATTATCTTAAGGTATGAAGTGCATGAAAAATTAAAATTATTAATAAAATAAATGTGATAAAATCCTTTAAGTTAACTTCTGAATAAATTTATAGGAATTTGTTTTGTTATATGATCGATCAATATATTTAATATGATTTATAAAAAAAGTGTCTCAAAGAATTTCATTTATTTTTTATTATTATTCATTCATTCATTTTTAAATAAATTTCTAATAGAAAGGCTTCAAAACTGTAATTAATAGCAATTATCAATCAACTTTTATTTATCTCCAATTGTATGAATTGTATTTCTAATTAAAATAAAATTTAGTTCAACACTTAATATAAATATTTATATGGGTATGTGTGTAATAATAAGGCTATAAACTAAGAAAAGTATTTAAAAATGTAAATTCATTTTTTACATGGTTGACATTTTTGTGGAATAGTGGAAATAAAATTAAAAAGAGATTTACAGGGAAAAAAAAAGAAAAAAAAACCGATTTAATTATATGTAAATTTGACAAAACAATTTTAAAAAAATAATTTTTTAATATCACTTGTTGGTCGCTCACAATTAACACATGTCTTTAAAGAATGTGATGAATTTACCAAATTACTTTTGGACACCAATGCTGAGGTGGTCTATTTGGAAAAAGGATGGTTCATGCAACTGTAAGATCTTGAGTTTTATTTAATTTAGTAGGTAAATAACGACGGAACTGATGACATACACCACAGTGTTAAATGTCGACACACCATTAACGACACAGGATGGCAGAAATTGTCACTTCTCCAATCATATTAAAATAGGATCAGCAAATAAATATGATAAATCCCACTGATTCGTTTTCTTAGAATCATTTTTACTTTGGCCAAACAATATTTGGCCTGCAACTGTGTCTTGTCTGGTAAAGATCTTATTTTACCAAGCTGGATAGCCTCTCATTTGCACCTTTATTTATCTGTGCACATCAATTGCTATTACTCTTATTATCGTCCGCCTATTATTTAACCAAACCTCACAAAGAAATTTTTAAAGGCATTATTGATTAAATAAAATTTTAATAGAGCTACTTTTAAAAATTAAAGAATTAGTATATAAAGAAGAAACTTAGTCTGTAATCAATAACAAATTGTGTGATTGGAAAGCATTCATAAATATAAAATTTAAATATTTAATAATATAAATGGTTTTAAAAACAAAGAAATTAAAATTTATTATCATTTACTAAAAGCAAAATTAAAAGAGATTACTGTTATTTTGTTATTTAAATCTCAAGCATATATAATAATTAAACAGAAGAAATTATCTTATCAGATTTATTATATTTACTTCTCATTGTTATTTTCAAAAGAATAAATGATATATTTAAACATATTTCAGTAAGACATTAACATTCTTCGTAAACTAAGTAAAAATTTTTTTAACAAAATCATTTAAACTTTTTTGATGTTTTACAATAATTTCATTATTGGTACTGACATCTAAAGATTCAGCAAATAAATTAATAAAAACATAATGTACTTTTTTGGTTAGAAATGTGTTCAAACTTAAAATTTCAAAACTTGAAGTGTTCTAAAAATACACTTTTAGCTAATTTATAAAGTACCATTAAGCAAGAACACCTTAACAAAATTCTCGTAATGTAATCTGATTTCTTAAGCAATAGGACATTTTCTAAAAGTATTTTAATAGTTAAGCTTTTCCTTAATTATCTAAATTAAAGAAAATCGAGCTCTTAAATTTGATTCAATTCTGCCTAAATTTGATAAAATCTACTACTTTAATTAGTTATTTTGAATTGATTTTAATATTAAAATATACTCTTTAAAGGACTTGCTTTTCATATCAGCAGAATCTAATTTTTAATGTTTTTTTGAAAAGCTACTGATGAATCTCCATTTTAATAAGTTGTTTTAATTTAAAATTACAGAGAGGTTTTATGTTTGATTTATCGTAATTTTAGTAATATTATTAATTAAAAATAAAAAAATTAAATGATCAACTAATTATAGAAAATTTTTAAAAAATCGTTATTTAGCAATTCAATTCCTTGTGAAGATTTTAATGTTTTTCATGTTGTTTAAAATTCCTAAACATCAATAAATTTAAACTTTGAAATACTTTTTTATGGAAAGATGTCATACTTGACAGGATGTAAAAAGTAAGGAAATATTTATAACTTCAATATCTGATTTGTTTTAAACTTCCGAAATGTTTTTCAATATGATCTTAAATTCACACTTTGAGTTTACGTTTTTACTGTGTATTAAATATCAGCATAAATTTAATTTTAAACCCTATAAAATTTAAGCTTAGTGATACAAAATATTTGTATTATAAGTAATACATTCTTATCTCTCATGTATTAAAATTTATGTAATTCCAAATACTTGAAAATATTTAGCATGTCTAAAATTCTTATCGGTACTCATTGGTGAATCGAGAAAAGTTGATGCAGAGCTCATTAAAATTTTATTTAATAGCTAAAATTTATAGCTAAAATTTATATTCTTCTTTTTCAATTTTACACACACACACACACACACACACACACACACACACACACACACACACACACACACACACACACACACACACACACACACACACACACACACACACACACACACACACACACACAAACACACACACACACACACACACAAACACACACACACACACACACACACACAGAGAGAGATAATATATATATATTTAAAACAATTTTATATACAATTAAAACAATTTTCCTATCAGTTGTTTATTTATTTGTATATAAATCAAAATGCCATGGGAGTTCTATTTTACTGAACTCAAGTAAAATCAAATGAGTTTTATATTTACTCAAGAATTTCAATATTCTTTAAAATATTTAATAGAATAATAGTAATAGGTAATAATAGTTGTAAGTAATAATAGTAATAAGTGAAATAAAATAATTGGTCTCTTTCTTATATATAATAAAGTCAAAAAATAATAAAATTTATCAAGTCCTTCACGTCATATACTAAGAAGTCATAAAATTCTTTTTCAAGAAAATAACTCGGAAAAATAATTTTAATAAAAGGTTTCTGACTTAAGAATGAAAAAGTATTTTAATGAAAAGTAATTTTTTTTTTAATTGAATTATGTCTTAAAATTAATAAAAGTCAGTATGTTTGACTGAATGATGCTTTCGATAAATTTCTGGATGTTATTAAAAAGCGTTTATCAAACATAATATTTGAATTTCTATTTTATTCATGGAAAGTAAAAATATGATATTTTAATTAATATTTTGAAAACATATTAAGTTGTAATTAGCTAAATTAACAGTGAAATATTCAAGTTTAAATAAAACTAATATATCAATTATTTAGTAGTAAATTAATTGTATTGTTATTTTTATAAACAAAGAAACTTATTATATAACTTTGCGCAACGAAATATTTTTTATTCTTGCAAAATATTTTTCTATATTTTAGCTAAAAATCACAAGTTCTAGTGATTGGGGAGGAGTATTGAGAATTAGTTAAAGTTTGGCAGATGTCCTTAAATCACACATAAATGGAACCTTTACGTACTTAGGAAAAAGTCTATGAATAGACCTGATAGAGAATAGACTGTTCCCAGCTGATTTATTGGCTTATAGTGTTGATACAATAATGGGGTTGTACAAAAGGCTGCAGTATTCTATGAAATAGGATTTTACATCACAGAGATAATAAAATAATGAAATTAAATCATATTAAATACACATTATAAGTACGAAGAAATAATAAATTGATAATAAAATATCAAAATGAATTTGATGTATATATATATATATATATATATATATATATATATATATATATATATATATATATATATATATATATATATATATATATATATATATATATATATATATATATATATATATATATATATATATATATATTCTGGAGAGAGAATTTGATTGCAAATGTAAGAATCTGATGTGGATTTGTAAATATTTTAATTATAGATATATCTCGGAAGGGTTCATAAGATGTTAAGAAATAATACAGTTATTTAATAATTTAGTAGATATGTTTGTGTAATATATTGAAGCATGAATTTGTCTTGTATGATGACTTTGGAAAAGGTAATTGATATGTATGATATGAGAGCAATTATTTTGTTGCTTGGTTTATTCGCCTGCCACTTAACCTATATTTTCTATGTATCCTCTTATTAGGCTTGATGATATTTAATTGTTTTCATTTTGTTGTGCTGAATGATAAAATGTTATATGTTGTTAATTATCCTGTCATTATAATTTGAATTTCTGTGGTCTTTATAACAACAAATCTATCCAGAGTTATGAAGACTTTTTAGCGCTGTGGGTAAGGTGATATTTTATTAAGTCTAGCATGTAGTTTCCGCTTGAAAGACTATTGTTATAAGAAAGTTATATCTGTCGTAAGTATCAAACTGTATTATCTACTAATAATAAAAACTGCATCTGTGTCATCTTATGATTTTAAAACCATTTAAGCAATAGTTGAACATTTCGTTATGAGTTTTTGTTATAAACTCATCTGTATTTGTCTATCAAATGTCAGAACAGAGACCTCTTCTGGTGATTACTTTACTATCGAATGTTACGTATTTTATCATATGAACTTTTGAGATAATATTGGCTTAAAGATTTGGTTGTTCAATGCAGAATTCAAAATTTCTACGCATATTTTTATAGGTAGAACAATTTTTATATTGATGACATGAATTCTAAAACTATTGAAAGAGAATGTATTCGTAGTATAACTGTTAAGGCTATTGTGTGTTAAGGTTAGTATGGGATTTTATAATCAGCATAAGGAAGGATCCTTAGTTTCTCAAGAAATACTTATTTTTACGTTTTGTCAAAGAAGTGGCTTAAGCTGATGATGCAATGTGATGATCTTTTTATAATATTTATATAAATAGATTTAAATATTTATAAAGCGTTATAAATTAATCTGGCCAAAAAATTTGATATTTCAAATAGGTTATTTTGTATGAGATTGGCCTGAAAACACCTTTATGCCTTCAGTGAATTCCGTTTCATGATGTAACCAGATAATGAATATACTGGCCAAGAATGGTTGTAATCTTCCTATAAACAAATTAAATGAACTTACTCCCTGAGAAATCACCTCCTTCTGGTTAACCATTGGTAAGCTGTCAACAGTCCTGGTCTGTCCCTGTAATGCAATGAACCATAGCCTCTTCAATCGGCCATGGCAAGATTTGGAAGTAGCCACCTAAAATGTTTGAGGTTCTTGAATGAAGAAAGGATTTGCTCTCCTTATTCCTGTTCCTTCTTTGCCAGTCCTGTTCACCTTTCTGAATAGTTTAGCGTTGGACCCTGCAATGTGATGAGCAATCCAGTGAGAACTAGCATGTCTGGGTATTTAAGACATAGTGTAGGTTTTCCTACACAAAGGAGTTTGTCTTAGTTTTGTTGTGTTTCTGCTATTTCCCCTTCAAAGAACTAAAAAAATGATGAATTGTACATGTGATAGAGAGCTTATTTTATGGTAAGCTACAGTATTAAATCAAATTCTTATTTTGTGTCTAGATTAATCAATGTTGTTAATTTGTTTTAGATTTTATTTTTTATCTATTTCAAATACTTGACGAATTCCATACTCTGTAGATGCAGCTATAATATGAATTTATATTAGTTTTGATACATATCAATGACATAGAGGTAATACTTTAACCTGTAGAAAATTAATTTTTTCAGAATGTACTTTATAGTTGGTAAATTGCATACTAGATAGTATGAAGGTTGCTTCTGAGGTTCTTTATTTCATTGTGAAGAAATAAAATATTTCTGTTTTTCCAGATATGGAGGAGAATACTTACTTTTGAAACATTTAATAAAGATGTTTAACATTTTCGGTGTAGCTTTGAAAATGAAGATGATAATAGAATACTAATACCATCATTTTTAGTTGCTTTATTATTGCTGAGATTCTAGATTACCAATGTGGTTCACTTTGTAAGAATTTTTTTATGTATTTTTTTCAGTATTCTGAAATTTTGCTTATTGTTGGAATAAAGATTTTTCCAGTTTTATACAGCTTATTTAATTTCTCCCAGTTTAAAAATTTTCGACAATTTAGCTTATAATTTTTTTTTTTTTTAAATAGAGAATTTTTTCACATTGCATGTGAATTATATTCATGATTTCTTTATCTGCTTCAGATTTCCCATTTCTTTAAAATGGCTTTTTCGGGGCAGGGAATGTCGATATCTTCTATTTAATTTGTTATTTTTGATTTTTTAGAGTATTTGAAGCTGATATCGCCAACTATTTTATAGAATTAATCAGTTTTGACATCAATTCACATAACTACTTTGAATAAATTTAATTTTTGCCTAATGCTTGTAGATAATGTTTTTAATTTTTAAAGTTTTAAATAATTTTCTGTTAGTTATATTTGCAGTTGCATTTTTAGTTTTATGAAAGATTTGTCTATTGAGTGTAATTAAATGTAATGTATTGGTAATCTAAACAAAATACTTCGCTAGAAACTTTACGATTATTCATTGGTTGAGTAAAATTTGAGTTTGCTAAAGTGAAATTTGACTATCCTATTCTCACAGGTCTAATCTTCACTCTCACTCAACCAATCAAGAAGAAATTAGTTGAATACTGCTCAAGGAATACAAATATTAATATTTTGACTAAAATATTAATATTTTGACTCAAATATTAATATTTTGACTCAGCAGAGAATAATATATGTATTTAGAAATGGTGATTATAAAAGCTTTTAAGCATGAAATAAGAAAAATCTTAATTTTAGCTTGTGATTGAAATTATGTTTCGTTATAAAAACATTAATTTATTTATATAAAAAGTTTATTAAGATAATTTCACTGTAATTTACATCAGGTGAGGAGAAAGTGCAACCGTGAAAAGTAAATATACTACAAAATGAGGTGATTGAAATTATGATTTAGGAAACTATTCTATGTTGAAAAGTGTTCTCCGTCCAAGCTCCTTCTTCTTCTGCCATAGTGATTACGGATGAGGGTCACAACCAGCCCAGAGGCTAAAAGCTCTGCTAGACTACTTCCTCCTTCGCTGTCATGGTATCCAGCTTCAGTCCCAGGCATTATTTCTGTCCCCAACAACATGATGGTGAACGTTGCTACTAGTAAAAATTTACCAGCAAAGTATTTCATTTTGTTTTAGCTGAAAAAATAAAAGATTTATGAATTGATAAGTTTTATTTTATTTTATATAACTATGGTTTTTTTTCTTAAAAGCACTTAAAATTTGAACTACTGAACAAGTTAGATAATATTACATTTTCATGACAAACAACTTTATTATATAAAAACAATCTAAAAATTATAACCAACTACTGTGTGATAAAAAAAATTCTGTATGATATGCAATCATTTCAACGAAAATTTAATGCAACGGTTTTGTCAAATGAATAGCTGATTTGGAGCATTTGGTTTAGAATAGTTCAAACGGATAATTAATTTTGGCGTTATTGATTGTTTTATTAAAATTTTGGATTTAATTTCCTTTATGACACATGATTAGTTATGCTTGTATTTAAGGTTAGTGTGCTAAAGTAACAGTTTCAGTCCCTTATATTATTAAAATAAATCTTCATGCCTTTAATAATTTAATGTTCTCATGACTTTTGATTGCTAATTCCAATATGCTAGCCAAACTTTTGGCAGAATACCTACAATATTGGCAGGTAATAGTAATTTTCACTTAAACTTATAGAAATGATTTTGAATTGTTATTCCTTTGGATAGTACATTAAAATTACACATGAAAAATAATTCATAAGAGAACAATTCAATTTTGTACCTATAATTCTTTCCCTTGCATAACGTCACGATATGATCATCATTGCGTTTAATTCTGATATGTAGCTGGACTGTATTTATTATTTGTATATCACGATAAAGGCTTATCATGGCCTACCGAATGAGTCCTACTTTTTAGAGTAGAAGATTCTGGAAAATTTTACAATCGGGTAACTCTTGATTTTTGGTGATTTTTCACGCCAAGATTGGCGATAAAATATGACTTATAGGGTGGTCATTGTCACTACTCAAAAGCTAAAATAAATAGGTTTACCATAAATTAAATTTTATAGTCAATATTTATCACCAAAATTTTATCCAAATCAAGGGTTACCTACTTCTACACTTAGCCCTGATTCTGAATCCATGGCTAGGCACTTTGGATAAATGGCGGATGGATGTTGCATTTTTGGTTCCTGCCAATGCATCTGTAGTAATGGAGGATAGCGAGATTTTACCTTTCGATTCGTAAATAGGACTCTATATTTATAAAGATTTTTTAGAGAGCAATTGGATGCAAATATACACTGGATGTGAAGAAAAATGCATTCGGTTTCTAAAATTTTCACTATGTAGGGACAATATATATATATATATATATATATATATATATATATATATATATATATATATATATATGTTCAAAACAATGAGGAAAATATTCCAGAAATATCACGTGTGCTTACTAATAATTTAAAATAAAAGAATACGAAAAAAAAAGTTCAAGAAGAACAGTCTCTCATGGTTTAATCCATAGAAAAGATACATGAAGATTATAAATTTTAATTTTATGTTGCGGTATTAAAAATACATGTAACTGAGTTACATTAGCATATTTCAATGGCAGATTCACAGATGCTATAAAAATATTTTTCTTCAAATATAACCATTATTGGAAAGAAATTTTTCCAATCGTTATATCATTATATATTCTAATGATGTTATTAAAATTTTCACGCATTTATATAAATTTTATAAGTTATTTCATCCTAAGCTTGAATTTTTAATTTAATTATTCAAAAATATATGTTATAGTTTTTTATTTTCTTATAGCATATTTATATAAAACTCTTGGTTATGAAACTAATTTCCAAATGTGACAGTTATGCAAATGATATTATTTTATTATTGTAATATTGTATGTTTTCATGACATTATTAATATTTACATCGAAAATATTTTTCATGATTTCCTGAAAAATTCTGTTAAGCTAGTACCGGCTTTATTACCTGAAGAAGTAAATTTAAAAATTATCAATGTTGTGGATAGTTGAAAAGTTAATAAAGGTTATTAAAAAGTAAAAAGAAAAGAGAGATAATCGTAATTTTATAAATAAAAGAATATTTTTTGCTTTAGAATTTTTGTTTTTTTCCGTTGACATAAACATATATAGATGAAATATAACCCTCAAACTTGAGTCCGAAATGATAGACAAATTTCATATATGAATCTGAATTAAAGGAAGAATATTATATTAAGTTTAAAACACCCATACAATGAAATTGAAAAATACATAATAAATTAAAATTTTTATCTACATTTTATCAAGCTGCATTTAATATAGTTAATTATTTTCATTCAATAAATCAAATAGATTTTTTCTAGTTTTGAAGAAAAATTAAAGATTATAAGATAATAAAATTTTTCTGAAAATACATAAAATTATTTACCTGTAGTTGAGATGAGCAAATATTTCAAAAAAGAAAGTAAATTTCTGATGCTTTGTTCAGTTTGTGAAAGGGTTTATATAGTGAGGCAAGACAAAATTTTATTTAAACATCGTGATTCTAAGCAGTAAAATCTTTCCTAATAGTGTAATCGTACCCTGTTACCTGATCATTTCCTGTAATATGGAATTTAAGCTCGTTTCTCTTCATGTTTTTCCTGCTCTTCTTGTGTAATTTTCAATAAATTACACACTTTCTCTTCCGTGCCTCAGGAACAAAAGAAAAGACTTCCTCCATCTTTAGAGGTATTGATTAAGTGTTGATATATTTAACTCGTAAAACTTGGGATTACAAGTAATCAGTTTACAATCTCCGGAAATCTTATTTAAATGAGGATTAAGAGATACTGTACATTATTACTTCCATTTTCCTGATGACATTAATAATTGATTAGGAAATTTTAGTTTCGGAAGTTTTAGTTATGCTTCTGAATATAAGTATTTTGTTTATCATGAATGATTTCATACGGAGATTGTTCGCACATCTTCAGACGCAATGTTTTGACGGATAAATATATCCTCTATAGGAAAATTTAAATTTTCCCAACATTTTTTGGCAGCTTATATCACGTGTTTTGAAATTTTTATATACATGTAAAATTATGCTTTTAAAAAGCAGTTGATGGAATGAAACGTTTACTCTCTTTCCGAAAAAGGGTTATTTACATCTAGTAATTCAGAAATGTTATAACAGCCAGATATGTTTTCAACATTTAAACCACGATAGAAAAACTTATAAATAATAAAAAGAAAAAATACTCAGGGTTTAGTATCTATAGATAAAATTCTTCCGAATGCTGAATTTATGGAGAAACGCAGATTTCTAACATAGTAAAGGTGAGAAACAAAAAGATTAGGTTTAATGCTAAAAATCATTTTCAATTCAAAAATATGTTGGAAATTCATTAAATTTCTCAATTTCAATTATAAACAGCATTGTTAACTTTGAATCTTAAAAAGGAGAAAAAATAACGTTCACCGTCTTTCTCAGTACCATATCTATGAAAATAGAACATGCTGCAGAATTATTTACGAATAATATTTATTAGGAACAAATGGAAAAAAATTCGTAACAAGGAAACTTGATTCTATTTAAGTGTTGCCAATTTATTATTATAAACAAGTAAAACAATTTATTATTATAAAAAAGGTACAAAATGTGTGAAATTTGATTCAAAGAACCAAAAGAAAACTTTTCTGAGTAATGTTTTGTCACTGGTTTTTCATACAAAGAAAAGATAAATGTGAAATAAATTGAAAAAACGTAAAAATAATTTTAAATACTAAAAATAAGAACCTGTATTACTTTAAAAACGAAATTTCAAATATGTACCCACAATGCAATCAACACGTTGAACAACATTATGAACACCTTCATATCAAGATCCACAATTGTTTTTCTTAAAAAAATAGAACAAGAAAAGGGAATTAAAATCATATCATTTACTGTTATTCTTGATAAGTCTCTCTCTCTCTATATATTTTTTCCAATGATCGTGGTAAATCCGGATGTATTGTCCCCTGTCTCCTGATATATCATTTATAGATTTTAATATTTTTAAACTTTTAAAATCTGCATTTTACCAAACGTCAAACTGCTACATTTTATGAATTTCAAGAAATTGGGCCATTCAAAAAATTAAAACAAAATACTTCTGATATAACAAAAATCATTATTATCAGGGAAATTCCGTTGTTGAATGGTAGTTTAGACGAAAAGCTATGAAAGTAAACATTTAAAATAAAATATAAATACATTTCTGTACACTTCATCAAGGTCATTTAAAAATGGGTGAAGCTCCTCTATATATCAATAGTTAATACTTATAAATACTTTATACATAAGAGTAAAAAACTACAAGAAAGTGAATATCAGATTATTCTGTCAGTAAAGAATTGTTGATATTAAATTTCTTGTTGTAACATTGCAACCCACATTTTGCTCACATCTTCATAGAGTGTTTTATGTAATTAAGGCTTTAAATTATATTTTCAGCACTTTTAAACAAGTTTAAAAGACACAGACATCCTACAAAATCCCTTTGCAAATTGTAAAACTGTGTATTATGATTAAAATGGTTATGGGATTCTCTGAAATAATTAAAATTTTTTTCTGATAATTCTTAGGATAACAGTTAAAGGGGAATTTATTGCTTATGATGCAACATGTCACTAAAAAATAAAGTAAAATTGAGTTTTTTAAAAATTATTTCTAATAAGTTGAGTTACTTTTCTTCTTACAAATATAAGAATTTTTAACTACGAAAGGTTTTGTGTAATACAGAATGTACTAATGCAATTTTATCCTTTACATATTGATCAATATCGATCGAATTTCAATTTTCAAATAACAGAAATTTGTATTTTAATATTACTTAAAATTTAACATCTCTAGATTTTTTCATTAATTTGCTGCTTGCAATTATTTATTATTAATTGCAGACTAATAAAGTTTACCTATAATCATAGCTGAATGAAAATCAACTTAACACTTCACAAGCAGATTAATTGTAGCTGTATTTTAAACATTATAAGTACACAATGCACTATGTATAATTTTACTTTTTAAATTTAAATATTATTTATTTATTATTATATAATCTGTTGATGTTTTAATTATTGCTAATAAAAACTATTTTAAATTTTATTAAAAAGTAACTATTGGTGAAAAGAATGTCAACAGGATATAGTTATATATGTCTGGAATCTGTAAATGAATTCAGAATTTCCTTTTTCATAAATTGTTCTTTGAGTAGCTGAAAACGTCTTAGAACATTTTTCAAGAAATTTACCTTCAAATATAAAATTATATATTTACTCTTCTTAATGCCAAATTTATAAAAAATATTTTAATTCATTTATTAATATAAATACTGTTAACAGAATTTTATTAAACTGTAGGGAAACATAATTCATTTGCATCTGAAATTTAATGTAAATCATATTTCAACCATGTGATGTTTAAATAAATTAATACATGAATATATTTTATACCCTTTAGTATCCAATTTTATAGCAAGATTCAATTTCTGCTTGACCGGGATTTTGTATAAAAGATTTATAGGTGAAGTGATGACATCTCCTACAGTGAGTACCGCACTATATGAGATGCCTCCACTTCGCCCATTAAAGAGCTGAATAGAGCAAAGGCCTAAGGGTAGCCGGGCATTAGAAAAAACTATTTTACTTTATTCTAAAAAAGAAAAAGTTAAAAACGCATATATAAACAAAAGATGAGAGAGAATTTTTAGCAACAAAAATTGAAAAGTTGTCATCAATTGCACTCAATTTGCAAAAAATAAATAACTCAATTGCATTTTAATTCACAAAAAAAATAAATAAATAGCACACAAAAACTTCTTATGCACCAGTTATGAATGCGGAAATTATTACTAACAAGCGATTTACCAGCAATACCATTTCGCATTCATTTCATGAGTTGGTTTATTATTCTTATTATGAGAATATACAGTTGAGATTAATATTTTCAATTAGAAATATAAATAATATTAATATATAACATGAGATACTTTTAGAGATATTTTGTTTTCTTATTGTAAATAGATATTTATAATAGCCAAATATACTTAATTTAATGAAATGAAATATAAATTATAGTTTTATATAACTTTATGATTTATCTCATTTCAATTAAATAGAAAATATATTATTAATATATATATATATATATATATATATATATATATATATATATATATATATATATATACATAATATATATATATATATATATATATATATATATATATATATATATATATATATATATATATTTATATACATATATTACATATATATATATATATATATATATATATATATATATATATATATATATATATATATATATATATATATATTTATATACATATATTACATATATATATATACTTATTTAATGAAATAAGATATGTAGTTTAATTTTTTGTTTGCTCTAACAATTCTATTCCTTAATGAGTAATAAAGAGATTAAATTGTTGCAAAATAAATTTTATATATATATATATAGTTTTAGAGTTGTGTAATATAAATATCGATGTAATATATATGTTTTAAATTTATTTCAATGTTCATTTCTTATTATGGAGCTAAAAC
Source organism: Latrodectus elegans (assembly GCA_030067965.1). NCBI lineage: Eukaryota > Metazoa > Arthropoda > Arachnida > Araneae > Theridiidae > Latrodectus > Latrodectus elegans. The sequence continues at coordinate 26,784,327 of CM057810.1, read as the reverse complement.
AATTAATTGAAGTACTGAAACTTTTTATCAATATGATATTTTTGACCATCAAATATGTAATATTTGTTTTATTATATTCTAAAATTTATATGTTTATCCAAATAAAGTATACAACTTTAGTGAAATTTAGTATACTGAGTAAATTATGAAACTATTAGCTTTAACTTATTCTAAATTTTGGATTAATTTCACTGTATAATTTAAATTTTATGAGCGCGTGTAAAGATGTATGCTTGATAATAAAATGAGCAATATGTTTAAAAAAACTTTACAGAAAAGTTTAAAAGAAATTTCGTTGAGCTAAGTTTAATATAAGCATAAATGCGAATATATGATAGAAGAAAAGGGAAGAAAAACCATTCAAACTTAGTAAATGCTTTATTTGCATTTAAATACATTTATATTTTTATACAATAATTAAGATATTTTGTAACTTAGAAAGTTATTAAAGTTATTAAAACATATAAATTGATTTTCATATTTTAATTTTTCATCAATACAAGTATTTTTGCATTTGTAAGCATTTTATACGTATATATAAACTTGCATATTATTATACATGCCTATACTTTACATATATATATATATATATATATATATATATATATATATATATATATATATATATATATATATGACGTATGCGTTGTATATAGATATGTAATGAAAAAGTCACAGAAATTTACTTTTTTTCTAAAGATAACAAAAGTCTTTAATATACAACATTTTTCATACATTGCATTGAACAAATTTTAAAATCAACATCAATGATAATATCTTAGTTTAAAAGAAATTTATCAAGTCGTATTAGTTTTGATTATCTTATTTTCCCTTTATTAAAATTGTTAAAAGGTTTGCATATTTTTATTTAAATTTAGGAAATTATTTATTCATTAATTATATTACAATTTTATACCTTTATTGGCTAAAAATAATTTTAATGCGGAATTGTTTTTCTATTAAGTATATAACACAAATTTTCATAATTTTATATCATTTGTTCACTTAACTGAAGTGTATTTTGTCTAAATTTCCGAATCTCAATAAAAATATTAAATTACTATTCTGATATCTATTTTCTGAGTTCATTTTCTTTATATCTAATAAATAAACTTAAATTTTTTTTATTTTAGTAAGCAAACAAGTTTCATAAAATTGAGCGAGAGAGGGAGATAAGGTTATTTTTAAATTCTTAGATGATAAAAATTTTATAATTAACGGACACCGAATTATGAATATAAAAAGACTATACAAATAATGTAAAATAATAGCAAAAGTATATCAAAGTACATATCAAATCAATCACAAATTGATATATTTTTTCCATATTTATTACATCTCAAAGGCATCAATAAATCATTCATATTCAAATTTCTAAAAGAAAAATTGTAAATCATATATATAAACTAAGTTTGAAATTAAAAACAAAAAATAATTAAAATTCGAAGCTAAAATCAAGAGAGAAAGAAAATTCAGTAAGATATGAGCATACATAATTTTACAATGCTATGTATAAAATAAAAACTACAAGGTATAAAAATTATTAAAATGTAATTTATCCTAACTATGTTTTGGTTGAATTCTCAAATTTATAATTTCTTTTAGTTTCTTAGATTGAAAAGTAAAATATTTCCAAAATTTACATTTCTCTTAATATTAAAAACTAAATAATTTTAAAGTTAGTTAAAGATTTTATATCACAAAAATGAATGAGAAAATTTCCCTTTTCATTCATTTTTCTATTAAAATTAATAATAAAAGTGAATTCTGTTTTAAAAAGTTGCTGAAAAATTTTTTAAATTGATAATTTGCTATACATTAATAAATGCGCTGTATTTAAGTAAATATAATTTGCACAGTACAGAAACAATATTAATTCTTATGAATATTAATGTTCAAAATATAAATTTGTAGTAAAGTAATAAGGTTTTTATCCCATCATAAATGATACTTTGTAATGTACAACATTCTCATATAATTTGATTACATATATAAATCGTATATAATTTGATACATTGATATTTTATGAGCATACATTTCTATAGTGGTGTTAAGGATAAAGTTAATTTTCAAGCAATGAATTTATTGAATATATTCAATACTGCCAGCAGTGTTGAAATTAACTTGAAAAGGAATTTTTATAGCAATCACTGGCACACAAAGATGAAATTATTCAGCTTCTTCATATGTTTCAAATTTGGCCTTGATACACATTGAGCAACTTTTTCATTTATTTGGTTTCTGTGCGTTTATATAAATAAAGAAAAATATTAATCATCATCTCTCATTAATAGTTATCTGGGTCTGATTTTCTGTTTTGTCTTCCCTTTTCCACAATCCATCATTTCCTGTCCAATCGTGCTCTGAAATATAAAAAAGTGTACTCATTTATTGATATTATGTGCGCAAATAATATAAGTAAAATTATTGTTAACATGTTGAAAAGTTGATCTAAGAAATTTATTGTAAGAGATGCATATAAATTTATAGTATATACCATAATTTCACAGCCACTTAATTTCTATAAAATTTTAAAATGCTGTTTAAAAATTAAAGATATGAAATTTTTTGCAATTAAAATTATTATATAGTGTTTACAGTTATATGATTATGTTATAGCTTATTATTTTTCTTTTGCAAACAAATGTATATTTATAAAACTATTAATTTGCCGCTTGTTCAAGTTTCATATAAAATAATCCATATATACAATTTTTGAATCGTTCTAAAATTTCCTCATTATTGTATAGTAACAATATCTGTAATTATGAGGCTTTCACATCTTCTTCCTTATTCTTTGGCTCAGTTAAATAATGAAAATGTTTACTAGGCTTGAGCTTAACATGCCTTGGTAAATGGCTAGAAGTTTTGAGATTCCTCATTTGTGTTATAAATATGGTCCACTGTCTTTAAAAATCCTCCCAAATGATGTATTTAGAAGCATTTATCTGCTGTCTGAATGAATTGTCAAATTATCTTTAAACGTTAAAATAATCCCATTCATTTGAATTTGTTAATTTTAAGAATTCTTAAGTTTGATATAGATAACATGTGCATTTGAAAAGCTTTGTCATTAACAATCAGAATAGAAAGTTTACCAACTTCTTGGAAACTGTGATATTTATCTTCCGACTTGTAAATTCATGGTTCTTTACTATTTTTTATAATATTTCGCATTTATATTTATAATTTATTCATTAATCTTCGTCAAGAAAATTTTTTGTTATTCACTGCGCTTATTTATATCATCCAAATAACTACTAATGTTGCACTGGCATAATAATGTACCATTATTTGATTTAGTATTACTTGATAATTATTATAGACATAGTTATTTGTCTATGGTATCTAGTTTCTTTTTGCAAATATGTATTTCATGTTCATCATGACAAAGGATAATTTTTTAACGTCTTTATCTATCTCTTCAGTTTAATGGCTCATTTAAGTATCTTCAACTTTGAAAAATCCATCAACGCTGACGTATTTTAAAATATTTGAAAGTTTTGTTTTTATTCAAGAAATATCCAACAAACTATATTTCATTCTAGTGCCAATATAGTATTAAAACATCTCCATCATTTATATAGATTCTTGGTAATTTTATAGCTTTTAGCTCAAACTAAAAATCATCTCAGCGAATTATTTTGCATGCATATAATCTGATGGTTCGATAACCATATTAACTCTTAAATGTTTCATATCATTAAATATAGTATCCAATGAAATTTCAAATTTTGACAGGTCTCTCTAAATTTCTTTCAGTGCTCATGAATACATGAAATTCATGAATAAAATTTAGTTAGATTTTGGCGAATAATATGGTGAAAAATATGAAATAATATAGCTTACATTAGTTTTTTAATATAAATTATTAATTTTGAAATTTGTTCTTTCCAGTGTAACATTTATAAAAGTTAAAATTTTCTAAAGATTACAAAACGGACAAATTATTTTAGTCTCTTTTTATTTATATTATTACTTTATTACAAAAAATTCATTAAAAAACAAAACAATTTATAAAAAAAAATAGTTTAAAAAGAGCTTTCAGTAAAAATATTAAATGTAAAAGCAATTTAAAGTAATCAGTTTCTTGTTAAACTGAATAAACAACTTCATATCCAATATTAATTCATTTGTTAACACTTCAGATTGTTTTTGGCATCTGAAGTTGTCCATTAGGTGGAAATTAATTGATATTTAGTGCTCAGGCACGAATAGTCTTTTAATTAAAGGACTTAAGAGTTTTTCATTTCTTTGAGAAACAAACTGTGTCACTGCTTTGATTGCTTAAGAAGATTGAAGTATTCTATGCATGAAATAATAACTACATTATTTTATCTTCAAAAATGATTTAAGAATTTATATTTTTTATTTTTCTTCTCCTAACTGAGTTATCAACTACATATTATTCAGTAAGTGGTTCTATTTCTTTTCATCTTGTTAGAAATTTTTAAACTTAAAAGTTTTTGAAATTTTTGATTGTAAGGTATAAATTACATTTCTTAATTGTACATAGGGATGATGGGCTTGAGTTTTAGACATGCAAATTTATTCAAATAGTAATGATAATGTTTTTTTCAATATGATTATCTTTTAACTATAATTCACCTTTTAAAAATTTCATTTCATTTTAAATTTCTCTATTTATATAAAATAAAGTAGCATGCCAGAAAAATTATTCACCAGTGTAAAAATTAAGATATTTCAAGTTTGTTTCTTAACAACATTTGATATGAATGAAACCTTATACAAAACATTTTTCTCATTTTACAAAATAGATAATATAAATACAATTTCAACATACCGTTACGCTAATTAGATAGAAAATGCTTTTCAATAGAAATATTAGGAAAGTATTCATAAATATGATAATAATTACTTTGCACATTCCTTATACTTGTATTAAAATAGTTTTATTTAAGCGATTTTATTTTACTTTTACCAAGCGTCTTTTAATCTCTATAATTGCTTAAAACTAAAAATTGTTATTTGTTGCCAAAAAGGGCAGAAATCGCTAGAGTGAAAGTAAAGGTCATTAAAGCACTTCCGTTGAAAAAGGACTAAAACATGTTTTCCTTCTTTGTATCATCCATAAGAGCATATTAACTTATTAATTTATTGAAAACAAGGATTAGATTGATTTAAGTCTGTACCTTTCTGGTTGAATGCATGAAAACAACGCATCAGTTATTTTCCGCTTAAAGCATTTTGTGTGAAGCGATAAATGCATTACGTGTGAAGAAAGTATTACCTGGGTTAATCTTTTTATAAATAATGTTTTCATAAACCAATAAAATTTATTTTTGATTCTCTTTCAAGTATTATACTTCTATTATTTATTATTATTATTGTTAATGATTAATAAATTTGAAACAATGCCATAGATGTTAATAAATTAATTTGTTTCATGTAATATGATGAAATTTCAGCAGAAAATAAGCATATATATATACATATATACAATACTGTATAAAATTATTAAAATGATTATTATTTAATTTTCAATATGCAAAAGTTTCCTTACTATTTAATCCAGTAATATCTCTTTACGCTATTGTATTAAATAATAAAATGGGAAATGAAGTTTAAGCATATTGAGTAAATGGGAAATGAAGTTTAAGCATATAATGTTATTGTAATTTTATCTGAAATGGTATGAGCAAAAATTAAGCATAAATGTTTCAATAAGTCTAATACATAAAATTACACTTTAACTACGTTAAAAGGCAATTATTGTTAATATAATATATTCAGTGTGGAAAAGTATTTCCTCTTTGTGTAAAAATGTGCACGGGTAAACTAAAAATGTGAAGAAAAATTCTCTTGTACTATTTATAATTATATATATTTCTCAATTGTAAAATGTATTTTGTTTTTATCAGTGTAAGTTATCTCTCGATGACATAACCATTTTATGGGATAAAATTATAAAATTTTTAAATGAATTACTTAATGCAAAATAAAAAATGTGCTTATTTGATTATAATACATTTTACTGGGTAATATAAATATAATTTGTATATTTCAGGACTCTTCTCTCTTATTTCTTAAGTTTTCCTTAAGGTTTAAATTTGAGTTTTTATCTCCTAATACTGCACATTTTCTCTATTTCTCTTGACAAAATTAATCTATTACATTAGATGAAATTATATTTTTGGAAAATCTATTACATTTTAATAGAAAAAAGCTATTCTGAGTTTGGCCAATTGGCATCATGTGAGGGATAGTGCCAGTGATGAAACATCTTTCCTATGGTCATCATGGAAACTAAAACATCTTTCCTATGATCATCGTCCGTTTTCAGTGGATTCCGTCCTATGTGGATGTTGCTGGTAGTGAAATTGCGGACAGTGGCCAGAGCCGGTGCTAGCGATTTCACCACGCCAGCCACTTCTCTTACTCATATGGTTCTGGACAGAATAGATCTTGACTTATATGGATCTGCCACCAGGACACCTCACCTGGTACCAAGGATCCTTGGTACCAGGTGAGATGTCCTGGTGGCTCCTTGGCTCCGGGCTGCAGTAGACGAGATCAAACTGTACTAGCGCGTTTTTTTAGCGACCATCTGCTTTCCATGACTTTCGTAGGTGGTAACAAACATTTCGAGACCTGCACTAAGTGTTCTTCTGTGCAGGCGTCTCCTGACAACATTTTATCTTGTTTGGGGCTTAGCAAGCAAGACCTGATTCGGGATCCCCTTCTGGTTCTTGACTTTTTTAATAAAGTCAGTGAAAACTAAAATAAGTCAGTGAGTCAGTTTCTAAAATAAGTCAGTGAAAACAAAAAATAACACTTCAGAAATAACACACACAGATAGAAGAGAGAAATATCTGATAGCCGCCTTCATATTTAATCCATTGAATAAAACTATTTTCATACTTGCCAAGGGTATAGTAGAATACTAAAAGATTATTGACATATTTTTGTTGTTACTTATGGCACTTGGACAAGCCAAGCTCACTATGCTGTTGGATAAGCGAGTTTAAGTCAGTAGGGTGTATCTTTCATTTAACTAGAGTACCACGAAGGAGAAAGTATGATTTTGCTCTAAGCTCCTCCAATAGATGGCGCTACCAGAGGATCCACTCCCTAATTTTTGACTTTGATCTGAAAAGGGGAGTAAATTTTCCAGACCATTATATACATGGTAACTGCTCAACAACCGATCACAGGACTTTCGATTCCTCAGATTTAACAAACACGTATATAGCAAATACTTGGTGGATTTTTGAAGTCGTTGATAATCGAGCACTGCCCTTTCGGGCGAAAGGCCAATGCTCTAACTATTAGTCTACCACGGATTTGAACTATTGACATAATATAATGCAATCTCGTATGTATTACCACTTACTTGTTCTGCCTCTACTTTGTAAAGTCTATTTACTATGTTGTGAAACATCATCAGTTTAAAACCAAATAAACTTCATTGTTAAAGACTATACTGGTCTTTAACAACAATTCCAAATTTAAATTGTGGCTGACAAAAATCTGTAGACAGCATGAAAATGTCTAATGAATTACTGTATTTCTTATTTTATTATAAATTGCCAAGCACAATCACGTGGAATGAGTTTTTAATGAAATCAGGATTACTTTAATGATCATTTCTGACTGTGTATACATGATAGACGTGGTTTTACAATCGATTGCGCTAATATTTTTTTTAAAAAAATCTATACATATTTTTATGAAATTATGCATTGTTGTGAATTATCTTCATATTTGATAAAAAATTCCTTAAAATATTTGGTCTCTAAGGCCTTTTCCCATGAAGCACATATTGAAATATAATATTGGGATTACAACCATTGAAGAGAGTTAAACTTAAACTCAATAGAGAGATAGAATATAATTTTCCAAAAATTTCTTTGGATATCATTTAGAAACTTCATTAATTTATGACAAATATTTGAATCCTGGTAAATGGCAAACCAAACTTAATTGAATTTTTCCCATTGGAACATTCAACGTTATCAGAAAAATGAACATCACTCAGTTATTCTGTAAATCTAATAATACACGCACAAATCCTGAAAGTATTCTAACTATTGGTTTTTGGTTTGTTGATTGTTTTTGTTGAATGAAGCTTACAAGTCGTGCAAAACAAAAAAATGTTTTTGTAAAAAAATAAAACATCAAAGGAAAGTGAAATACTTATTGATATATTTCTAGAGAGAAAAGAAAAATAATAATATATTATGAAAGGAGAAAATACCAATGTATTAAGAAAAAAGAAAACAATATTTAAAGCATTTTCTAAATGTTCAATTCATTTTGCTTTTTTCATATAAAAATAGCTTTAAGATAAATATCAAGAATAGATATATAAGAATTATTTTATCTAATTCTTTATAAAAAAGAAATTAGTCAACATTTTTCACATAAAACTTGATATTTCTAACATTATTAATAACTAAACATATCACAAGTTCACTATGTTTAATTATTAATAATATTAATCATTTTAAATTAAAAAAAGAATTTTCATATAAATATATTGCAAAAAGAAACTTAGGCAGCTAATTGTAGTATTATAAATCTTAAATTAGAAAATTTATTTATAATGTATTTCCTTCCCTAGATTGGTTGCCAAAAATAACTATTTTTATTGTGCTATATACCTTAAGTTTTTCTTACAATTTATTTAAAAATAAACTGAAATGAAAAACTTAGTCAATAAGATATTTTTAAATCAGTTATGTCAAATGTTTTCTTGTGTAAAAAATAATTTTAATTAAGTTATAGTTAAATGGTGAAAGCAAAATAAAAGACCCCTCAAGAATCTTGAAGCGTCATTAATTAAGAATGTTTTTACTTCGAAATTTTTAATTCTATCCTAGTTTGCTATATAAGCAAAATTTAATTAATTTAATTGTATTGTTCTAACTTAATTAGTTGGCCCACCTTGAGATTCAAATTTAATTGGATACATTTCAGTAGTTACAAAAGCTTTTTTAACAATGAAAGAATAAAATTATATATATATAAGTACTGATTCAAAAATAACTATCTTAAGCAAAAAGAATTAAATCTGATTATTGTATACTTTTCATTTTAAAACAATCATTATAAATTTATTTGTGATTAATTAATTGTTCCAGAAATGGAGTAAGAAATTTATAATTCAAAATTTTATTTTATGTATCTGTGATATGCAATTAAAAATAGTGTCTTGTAAAATTTAATTTATTAAATTAAAAATTTATTTAATTAAAATTAAATGTAAAATTTAAATTAATTACAAATATTTTAGTTTATCACAGATATTAAAATGTCTGTAATAAAATTATGTTAAATTTTGTTCTCTTTTATTCCTTTAAAGGCTTTAAGTTAATAATTTTAAAGTTCAAACGCATCGAAGTCAAATTTAAAATTATGGATATTTTTTCTACTTGCAAAATTAACAAAAACTATAATTGTATTTGAGAATAATTTTCTAAATGTTTTGAAAATGCTTTATATTTAAAAGGAGTTATGATCAAATCTGTGAAGTTTAAAAATAATAAAGACTTTTTCAGTTTGAGAATAAGTTTATTATAATTATTAGATTAAAAAAAGACTTTTATCTTTAGAAAATTTGAATAATGGGATAAACGTCCACTTAATTGTAATAAATTTAATCGAAGTTCATTTAAGAAACTTTCATCACTACATTACAAAGATAGATGAAATTCTTATATCTTGATTTGCGAATTATTGCTACTTACAGAGTCATCTAATTCATTATTACAGTAGAATTCTATGAAACATAATCATGTTTAAGTCATATGGGTTGCTGCAAATACATTTTACTTATTGGATATGATTGAGGCTTAAATTTATGGATTAGTTTACTGATTACACATTTTTTGTGAATATGAATTTGACAAAATTAGCTTAAGCTTAACATTTAATTAAGTTACAATTGCAGTATACGATTATAGTGATCAAAATTATAATTAGTAAACATTTGCAACTTTGTGATTAACATTTACAGAACAATTAATAACTATCAGGATTTTCAATGTTTGTATTTCGAGAATCAAAAAGCAATCACATTAATTTTTTATGCAAATATATTTATATTAATTTCTTTTTTTCAAGACATTACTATATGCAATTAAAATTTACTGAGTAATTTTAAAGAATAAACATTAAGTAATTTAGAAAAACTATGAGAAAATAATTTTTCTTGAAGAAAAATGCACTAAAGAAATCATTTGCATTAAGTTAAGCATAGGATAATTTTATACATTATATTAATAATGGGCTATAATTTGATATCTAAATTTTAAATAAAAAGTAAAAATTTCTTATGGATTGAATGAGCTCCCAAAACATTTTGAAATTAAGATTAAAGAAACTATAGGAAAATTTAAGAGTATGAGTATAGGAAATTTTAACAAGTTTTAGCGATTTTTCTCAGATTGAACTTTTAAATATTTTTTCATAGATTTGAATGTTATTAATGACCTCCTTCACATTTACATTCATTTTGGCACAGGTGCCATATAATCCAGGATGCCAAATTCTGAGATTGGCGATGTTTTGGCAGATTTTCTTATTTATCTGACAACCTCGTTTTTATTGCGTCATACATATGGAGACCTATAAGAATTATGCAGAAAGTTCTATTTTGATAACCCTAGTATTTACGTCTTTGCACACGTCATGATACGTCATCTTAGCAACATTTCTTCATCACCAAAACATTTCAGAATTCGGAATCAGGGATTAAACGTCACCTGTGCCTTCTTTTCTTTTTTCCTCTTAAGCTCCGTTAATGTGGCCTATGAGAAGGAAAAAAGTTCAACACAACATGTATTTTTAAATTGAACGTTAAATTCTTCAACATAAACTTAAATATGAATATTTTTTTCATAAATCAAGTCTAAATTAAACTAAACTAATTTCCGTGGCCCGACAGCTCATGTGGGGAAGACCAACAGTGCCCATATCTGTTTTCATGAGCGATGGAATTGGGGTCCTGTCCCAGTTAGATGAACAGCCTAGCGTGAAACCTCCAGCGTTTAGATCACAAGCATGCTTGGTACTAAGCTTATCCACCCACTGAAGGGATGAATGTCTGAATCGATCTTGCTCAGCCCTAGGATCAAAATTCGGTCGGATGCCTTGGGAGCGTCAAACGCTCCCACTGGGATTCTTATATATATATATATATACATATATATATATATATATCATAGTTCTCAGTCTGTTCATTCATCTTAGCAGTCAGTCAGAAGAAGGCAGTACACAGAAATACTAAATCTTTGGCGTGGCAGCCCCATATGTAGGCCAAGACCTACAGTGTTAAAATCTATTTTCTTTTGACCGAAGGCCCTGGGGTGCTAAACATAAGTCCCCGTTAAGTAGTCAGCCTACCACAAAACCCCCACGGTATATTTACTGAGCATGCATGTTACTCAATTTATCGACCCACTTAAGTTATGAGGCTGAGTCGACTTTGCCAAGCCCGATGATCGAACTACAGACTTTAGCGTTGTTAGCGATAAATGCTGCTACTAAGCCACCAAACTTCTTAAATCAAGTCTATAATAATCCAAAATTCTTTAATTTTCAAGTTTCAATCTATTAAGAAAAGAAATAATATTCTTCTTCAATATACAGAAGTAAATTCATTCTTTAGCATAAAGAAGATTTATCATTATATGATCTGATACTATCTCATCAAATATCTCGATAATAGTTTAAAATTAATACATTATAAAACATGTATTAATCTGGAATATTTTAATGAAAAAACTGGAAAAGTCTACTTACTGAATTCGGTATAGGGTTTATCTTTAACAAAAACTACTCTTTCTATATATACAGGAACTGGAATATATCTGGTCACCATTGGGGGACAGTGGTTATCTGATGGCTTGTCTTCCATATCAGATAAAGCTTTGGCTATCAGTCCAACAGCCAACAACGTTTCTACACCATCGTCATTGCTTTTTCGTCGTCCTTTCAAAATCCCACTTTCAGAATTACATATTAACATCGATAAAAATATGATTTTAGTAAGTACTGTCCAAATCCTAAATTTAAAAAGAGAAATCATTCATTAATCAATAAAATTAGTGAAAAAGTTTTCATTTTAAAAGAAATTCATTTTATTTTTATGCAGTTTTTCCAATCAAAAGTATTCCGTAATTTATAATTTGAAGGAAAAATAAATTTCAAGAAACATAGTTTGTTTCTTAGCACATGATTTTTTTAAGTGGTGGAATAAATATGTTATTACAAACTTAGTTTAATTCATTAGAAAATATTTAGATTATAATACTTTTTTGATTCAAAAGAAACAGAATACATCTATCTTTAATCCAATAATTTATTATTAAAATGCAATTCCCAAAAATAAATATGAAATTAGTCATATTATTACACAGTAATACTATCACTAATTTGTCATATTAATGCAATAACTTTCTGTTCCGTCTATTATTTTCTTTCTTCTGTACAGTATGCTTTAAAATGTCAATTTTTATGTACAATGACATTAATAATTAAATGAATTTATTAAATTTACTCCTCAAATAAATAAAAATAATTATTAGTATTAAATTATTATAATGCTTAATAGTTTGAGAATTTAATACAAATACAACTTACAAAAAATATTTAACATTATAACAATGATTATATATATATATATATATATTTATACACACACACACATATACATATATATATATATATATATATATATATATATATATATATATATATATATATATATATATATATATATATATATATATATATATATATATATATATATATATATATATATATATATATATATATATATATAACTGAGAAATATTCAGTTAGGTTCCTTTAAGGAAGGTTTTTTATTTTATTTCTTTTAATATTCTTTGCATTAAAAAATTCCAATAATTTCTTTAATATGAAATTTCATTTTTATTTAAATGTAATATTATGCTTGAATAGATGAATAAAATTAAACAGATTTAAATGCTTCGTATATTTATAAAATCTTCGATCAAGTTAAATTTCAAATAAGATATTTATTTACACAAATGTTTATTGCCTCAATGTTTATTCTAAACCATTTATTTGAAATGAGAAAACTATTCATGAATAAGTTTTAAAGAAATAATATGTATTTCAACTTTTAACAAAAAGAAAGCTTTTGCATAAATTTCCAAAAATATTTCTTAAAAAAATATTAATATTTTTTTTTTTACTTTGAGTAATATTGAGTAAAAGTGATAAGCCCGTTGTGGCATGTAAATTATTGTATTATTTTTAAAGGTTAAAATGTTAAATAAAAAGTTTAGTATCATAAATGATAAAAAGGACCATGGATTTTATTAAAATACATTTTTGATAGGAAAGTGAAAAAAATGTGAAAGTCCTTCTTTGCAAGTGTTATAAATATCACATAATATATATATATATATATTATATGCTATAATATATATATATATATATATATATATATATATATATATATATATATATATATATATATATATATATATATATATATATATATATATATATATATATATATATATATATTATAATAATCCTCATAAAAAGTTGTTTCGTTTTTGAATATAAAACAGGCTTATAAATAAAAATAATAGCAGCAAAGAAATGATTTACATATTAAATTATTACGATTTTAAATACCAGTAAATCTTTGGGATTTTTTAAATGGCAGTGTCTTAGAAATAATTTTACATGCTCGTGAAATCACAAAACTGGGTGGAAAATATACTTTAGCGGGCCACTTGGTGAAAACTGGTGATTTTTTTTTGTCCTAGTATGGTTTTGTGCTTTTTTGATGGAGACAAGAATGCTAAGGTTTCCAGAAATAAATAAACATTTCTAACAATATGGTTCTAAACTGTCGACTGAAATGAACCCAAATGTGTAGGCCACTACAATACTGGGGTATATTTGTATTTAGTTAGTATATATTAATGCCCAAGTCAATTCAAATTTAAAGAAAGTTTTACGATTTATATTTAACGCTTAATGAAAATATAATTTTAAGATAAAATAAATTGCTATTATTAAATATATCGTTATTCAAAATTAGAGTTGACTATTAAGTGGATATTATAAAAAAGTCATGCTAGAAAATTGAATGAAAGTAAGAAAAATATCATCATAAAATGCTGGAAATTACATTTATCACAAAATTGTTTTATATGAATATCACTACTATATATCATATATATCTGAAAGACATTTTTAAAGACTCTCATGGTCCTATGAATTCATAAAGAACTCAACTTTGTTAAGCATAAAGCAAGATGTCTTGTTTTTAGATGGCCATGCATCTGGTGAGCATTTTAGTGAGTGTGCTATCTACCATGACAAAGCTATATTTTGCATATTACCATCCTATTTCATAAATAATTAAGTTTAGTAATGTATTTTGAAATAAATTTAACTTTTTGTATTGATCTCTTAGTAAATAAAATTAGCGTTATTTTATTTATGATGAGATGAATAAAATGAATAATTTAACGCTTTTTCCAAGTATTCAAGGAATTATATTATTTTCCTTCATAAGTTTTTTTATTTCTTTTTTTAATTTAGTTAACAATGTACTTTAGACTTTAAATAACTTTTCTTGAAAAATAGAATAATTTATTACATTAAGTTTAGCATGAGAATTTACAAATGAATTAATAAATTTATGAACAGCATTATGTACCACAAAGCTATTGTTTAAATACTGAAATTTAAATTGTATATTAAGGAAAATTAAATTTTTAGATTGTAGTAATTTCTGGTTTAGGAGAAAAGAAATAAGCAGTAAATATCTGTATTAAATAATTGAAAAAACAACACAAATTTTACGTAGACTTTTTAGAATAAAAATTTAATATTTTTTTAAATATATATTTATACACTAACATACAATTTTGAAAATAATATTGTTAAAGAAAGACATTAAATACCTTTTATTTTCATTAGTAAAAATGCTTTAAATCTTTCTGAATTATTTTAAATAGTTCAAAATTTTATAGGACATCATGTGTTAGTTTATTTTTTATACTAACAATATTGAGACTAAAAACACAATATGTGAAAGTGAGAGTGGGAATATTACCCAATTTGGTTAAAAGCTATTGTTTCCCAAATCACAAAATTTTATTGCTAATTTAGTATTTATAATAGAAATAACTTTTACTAACTAATATATAAATATAAAACTTACTACACCAAATAATAAACTCTTACTAATTTTAACTATTAGTATATTTCAGATTAAAAAGTGAAATTTCCAAGTGAAATAAAATATAATTAAGGCAATTTCTAATCATTGGTTTTATTAATTTGCATATGATAATCATTTAGCATGAATTCGAACAAAGATTTTTCTTTTCCCAATTTGATATAGATGCAGATATTTGTTTATTCATAAACTTGAGAAAATGATTAAATGAATTTAAGTCACAGTTAGTGAGGCAGAAATATAGAAATTGTTAATTAGATAATACATAAATTTATTAATAATTTATTAAAAAGACATTGCAATTTATAATTATCAATAACTGTTTTTAAGTTAGTAATTATTTTACACTTAAATATATATTTCTATATTTTGTAAATAAATTTTTCCTTATTACTTCCTAAGAACTTCCTAAGCTTTGATCCGAAAGTTGTCACAGATGTCACAAATTCCAGGACTCTGCATTTTTTTGGCGATGTACAAATGTTGCCGTATTGTAACCTGTGCGATTACGTAAATACTAGGATTGACAAAATATAATTTTCTGCCTAACTTTTCTAGGTCTTTATATCTATGACGTGCAAAAACCAAAATGCCAGGTACACAAGAAAATTCGCCAAAAAATCTCCAAACTCAGAATTTGGGATCCCAGATTATACAGCAACTGTGCCCGAAATACAATCGTTGGACGGAGCAAAATCGACTTATCTTTTCCTCTGTTCCATTAATTGTTCAATTTAATTGAGTACCAAGCATGCTTGGGAAAAATATTGAACTTTGCTTTAGACTTAACACCAAAGGGGGACGCACATTTCGCAAGGCTCTTGGTATAACACTATGGTAGGCTGCCATGTTACTGAGTTTTATTTATACATAATAGTTAATATGGTACAAGATTTACACTAATAACTGCTGAAAAAGTAAGTTATGATTATAAAAATTAGAAAAAATAATAACATTTCTTCTTATCGTTTTTCATGTAATGACGTATAGAATTCACATTACAATGTAATAAGTTTTTCTATATATATATATATATATATATATATATATATATATATATAAGTTTTATGTTATTAATTACAGACTAAGTATTAACAGCTGATATAAAAATATTTTATAAGAAATATGTAATGAATGGTGAGTGGTTTTAATGCCATCAAAATGTTAACAGTAGTTTTTGTTATAAATCATACTATAATAAAAATTATTTTTTAATTCTAAAGCTAAAGCAAATTGCGTATTTATATGTAACTTAAAAATGAAAAAAAAATGTGCTTGCTTTTTATTTTTTGAATAAATATAACTTGAAAAATAATTCAAAATATTTTAATATATTTGAAAAATTTTAAAACATTAAAAACTATTTTTACACGTATGTATCATTCATATAAGAAACTTAAATTTAGGGTTACAATTTTTAACTTTTAAAAGAGATCTGAGAAACGAAATACTTTGAGCTCTTAAAAGATCAAACAGCATCTAATTGCTCCGAACAATCTCTGAAACTTTCAAAAAAAGTTTCTCAATCTCTGAAATGATACATAATAAATACGGGCTCCTATCATGCGTGTAAATTACATTGAATCTCTCTTCTGATTTCTTATTTTTCCCCGAGGATAAATAGACTTCCGTTTGAAGTGTAAACGCTGTATTTTAAGCTTATATATATATATATATATATATATATATAAGCCCTTTTTAACAATAAAACTAATTATACATTCGAAATAATTATAAAAGTTATGAAATCAAGAACTAAAAAATTATTAAATTGTAAAATTTTAGAAAATACAATGGTTTTGGCATAATATTGCAAATCGAAACATTAGTTAACCAAATATTCTAAAGGAAAAATTCTTTATTAATATACATTTCAAAGAAATAAATTATAAAGTCATTGAATAAAAATGACTTTATAATATATATATATATATATATATATATATATACATATACATATATATATATATATATACATATATATATATATATATATATATATATATATACATATATACATATCATAGTATATACATAGTATAGTATTAGTCATAGTATTCAAGAATCCATTAATCAAGCTTCTTTTTCATGATTATTAATATTGCTAGATTCTTCTTCTTTGAAACGTTATCTTTCAAAAAGATTAAATTTCAAAGGCAGGAAGAAATATTGATATTTTCATTATTAACAATTTTTTCCTTACTTCACTTTATAATGAAACATTTTGAGGAAATTTGAAACAGCCAACATTGATTTAGAATATTAGTTTTTAATAAATTTCTGCATTTGAAGCAACTCTATTGTTTTAATTATAGTTGCAATGTTGTTATTGTTAACTGTTGTTATAATATTATTAACCATTCTTCTAAAAACATTGTTTTAATATGTATATATATGTATATATATATGTATACAAACTTGCTCACTTACTCATTTTTAAGGGGAAACAATTTCATCTTATCAACACATCTTAATGTATGGAAAAGAATTTTTATATAATCAAACATAATTTAAATTTAAAGAACGTCCCTATAAAATTGTGTACGAAAGAAGTAAGCTATTTATCTCAATAATAATTTTACATTCGAAGTCTAATTATATATAATAAGTTTGAAAAAAGAATCGCTTAATAACTCTCCTGCATCTACCTAAATTTTCATAATTTAAGGAATTTTTTTTTATTCAATTATGTTGTTGTTCTTCCAACTGAACCATATTTGGTGCGGAGTCCGACTTCTTCACTACACACACATGCCATAGGGACCTGTTTATAGGGTTGGCAACCATTCACACCTCATTCAGACATAAGGAAAGGACAAAGACAGGGTAGAGAGAGAGAAAGTACATCCATGCCTGAACCGGCATTCGAACCGAGGACCTCCTTATCCGTAGTTAGGCACGCTGACCACTAGACATGTTGGCCGGCAGTTATGACATTTAAATAAGAGGTATCAAAAATTAGAAGTAAAAAGAAATTATTAAATTTATCAAATATTGTGAAAATTATATTTTGGCTATTTTAAAATATAGTGTAATTTAGTAAGATTGCATGAAGAAAAATAGATGTTTGATATGATAAAGAAATGAGATTTATTAGGAAGCTTTAAGCTACATAGTCCACCAAAACAGAGTAAGTATGCGAAGAAGGACAAAGTTTACTAACTATAATTTTCAAAATTTAAATAATAATCAAAACAGCAAATTGTTAACGCAATTAGCAATTATATATGCAAATTGTAAATTTGTCTTCAGTTTTTGTTTTGATTTAAATATTTTGGAAAATTTTACAAGAATTAAAATTTTCTCTGTTTGTTTTCTTAAACTGTATGATAAAATTTGTATCAATTTTTACATAGATTTGCTTGCGTTTAGTAATTTTGACACACACGCACACACACATATACATTGCATACAAGTACTCGCATTAATAACTTATAGTATTCAATTGTATACTTTGAAATCGCAATTTTAACCTGTTACTGAATAACGGTAAGATGGAAGGGTTTTTTTTAAAGAATATCTAATAATAAGGAGAGGACATAAATATGGTAGGAAGAAGGGAAATGCGCAGTAACTGGTTATGGTCATGGACATGAATATCCTAGTTTCAAATTTAATAATTATTATAAAAGTAGAAATAGGGGATGTAGTATTTTTGATTTCTACATAATTTTCTGTCATGGTGAATGTTCGTAGTATTTCCTGATTTTTGCTTTTATGTGATGTAAATATGTTTCTAATTTTTCTAAAACTTTTTTAAGAAACAAACACTATTATTGGAGTTATGGATTATTTAACATTAACTTATGATTAAAATAATCTTATGACTTATGATATTTGCACAAGCCATAAGCTCGCTATGCCGTTGGCGGCTCAAATTTATGTCAGTAGGGTGCATCGTTCGTTTAGCCAGAGCACCACGATTGGGAAAGTATAACTTTGCACCAAACACTTCAGATTTATGGCACCACCAAGAGGATAAACTCCCTCAATTTTGACATTGATCTGGAGGTGAAGGAAATTTACTCCAGACCATTACACCCATAGTAACCGCTCACCGTTTAACATAGCAATATTCGTTGCACAGATTTAAATATCAAATATAAGATTATTTTATGAAGTAAAGACCAAGTATTTATCATTTTCTTGATATTTAAGCTAAGTTTTATAACTAAAAAAATTAAGTAAATATAACAATTAGGTTTTCTTTAGAAACTATGTTAACGAAAGTGATTACAACCTAAGACTGTCAGTTCTAATTTTTTTCTATTCTAGTAACAACTTAAGACTATTAAATTTGCTTAGTTTTTCTTAATTAATATAAACAAAGAACAAAGTGTGACAACCTATTTAAAATATTTAATATTAAAATAATTTTGTAGACTTAATTCCTTAATTTCTATAATCCAATTTCATTTGCAATTTTATTCATTCACAGCAAATTTAATTTGATGTAAAAGTATCTTATCATAATAACTTAAGAAAACTAAATCAATAATTTAAGATGTATATATTAAATATATATTTTGAAACTAGATTATTAGTTTTTTTAATATAATATTATAAAATATTTTCCCTGATGTATTTTTATAGAAATTCAATGTGAAACTAATAAATAATTAAACTCCACGTGTAGATTTAAATTACTTAATTAAAATTTTGAATTGAAAACTTCTATCACTTTAATTATATTAATATAAGACACTGAAAAATTGAAGAAATTTAAAAAGGACACATTTAAATGACGTTATTTATATGTCGTATTTATATGACATTCTGAAGTTGTTTTTTAATGTCAGTGACATTATTTTTTTAGATTCCTTATTCTTAAGTAAACTTCAGTGTCATATATTTATTTTAAGATATTGACATAAACCGAAAATTAGTTCAAGACCTAAATTCACTAACATTCAATCACACATTTACAAGCAGAAAAATAACATATAAAAGCTTTTTCTTAAATTTTAGGTTAAACTAATTAAAAGTTTGCTAAATTGTTTTTCGAATATAAGATATTTTCCATTAATTGCTATTTAGAATATCATACACTATTTATCTTTACTATTTTTAGAAAGAAATGAAGACATAAATATAAACGAAATTCATCACTGCTGAGAATACGAAAATATGTTTTTGTTATGAGACCTAAATATGTTTCATTAACAAAAAAATAAATAAATACTCAAAATTATATTTCATTGAACTTTCTAATACGAGAAAGTAGAAAAACAAGAGTGAATAACTTCATGGATTTATGAGCCGTGACGACGATGATTCAGGAAAGAGAGCAAAAATAAAATCCAAAATGATTTTGATGGTAACGGGGTATTATTTTTATATTTGGCTTATTTTATGTTTTTTAGTATGAACTAAAAATATATTTTATTCCATAAAAATGCTTATGCCATACATAATTACTTTTTGAAAATATACATTAATAATGCATTGTAATTTGTAATAATTTTCGTAATATTTCGATAAACATAATTTGTTTAGAATCTTCAACTTATATTGTACACATAGTTACAATAGTATAACTTAATTTTAATATCAAATATTTTTAATATACTATTTTCAAAAATATTATTTTATTTCAAACTGAATAATTTTATCCGATATTAAAAATTAAATTTATTATGCAAAAGAAAATTTAGTGAAAATATGAATTTTTTTGTTTTTTTTCTACTTTATGTAACTACAAAAATTGCTTAGTAAGTACATTTAAGTATTAATTTCCTTATGAGATAGTGAAGTTCAACACATATTGCTATAGCAAATATAAAATTAAAATTAATTTATAAGAATTTTTTGTTATTTATGTTATTGAAATAAGTTTTCGTCGTAATTTAGGAAGTTTAAAGCATTTGACAGATTTTAACCTAATATTTTAATAATGCTTAATTTGAAATTTATGATATAATATTTAAGTGTTTAAAGACAAGTTTGTGTTTTAAATTTGGAATTTATGCATCAAATTAATATTCTAAATATGGAATTTTATAACATAGTATTCTATTTCGAAAATTCCCTTTTTATTCATCATCAACAACTACCGTTTATGCTTAAAGCACTTCTATATGTACCTTTTTAATAATTTACTTTTCTGTTCTTCTATCTGAGATTTAAATCTCATAGTAAAATATCGGAATTGTAGATAATTCTATAGTGACACTAAATTTAATTCATTCCCTGTTTAATAAACAGTAGTTGTATTTTTACGACCTATGTATTCGTGGAATAGAATTTTTTATAAACACATGTGTTATTGTGTCAATTAATCACATTGTTATCAAGGAAAAGAAATCAGATTTTCTAGTCTGCAAAAATTCAAGAAGCAATTTCGTTCCTTCAGTTCAACAATTTGTGGGTTCGAGTCATTCCATTGGCTTAGATATCTGTAGAGCTTTGGAATCCCCTTTAGGTAATAGATCCTTGTTTCATTAGAGCCCTTGTGACCAAAAACTTATCATTGAGCGACGAATAAACTAAACCAATCAATTCATTGAGCCTATAATTCAAAAATATCTTCAAACATTTTTCAGTTAATCTTGGTTTCTTGAAACTAGATTGTTCAATTTTCTCTACTCTATACAAAATTATTTTGGTTAGGTTATAGGTACTGCAACAAAGTTTAACAGCATATGATATGAGTTAAAATAGAATTAAAAATATTTACGACTTTTATTCTGTGTGAAAGGAATCTTTTAGAGTCTTGGAAACTTGGAATTTAGTAATTCATGGGATCGTTTATATTTGTAAATTTTTGGATTGAGTACTTTCATCATTTATAATTACATTATTAGTCTAGATACAAATTTCAAAGCCTGTGAAAAAAGATCTTTATTTCCAAGACTTATTTACAATTTGCTCAATTTATGGAAATTATTCGAAGTTTTTATTTTTAATTTATTTTTGTGTTCTTTTATAAATATTTTACCAAAAGTAGGAATATTTTCTAATTTAATGCAAGAGATGTGCAGTTAACTTCTGTCAATTTTACTTTAATGAAAAAGAAATATTATAAGGAATTTTTATTATTCATGGATGCTTTTTCTTCGCAAAGCATCGTGTAACAACAAATGGAATTGAGATGTCTTGCTTTCAATTTATTCCTAATAAGCGCACTCCTCATTCATTTAGAAGTTCTTTTCCCGCTGAATATTGATAACTTTAGGCAAAACTTTATGAAATTTAATCCATTCTTAAAATTTACGAATATATTCTTACATTCAATGTTTTCATATGTATGGTTCGTAATGATAAAATAAGAATTCATTGTAAAAATATTCTGCGCATAAATATTTAGACACATAATTTTTATGAGCTAATATAAAAGGATAAATATTGATACATTTTTTAGTTATATTGATAACATCTTAAAAATGTATGATTTAATTCATAAGAGAATGAAATACGAGAATCCGTAAACTAAAGCTATTGCATAGTAAGACAGATCAATATATATAATCTTCTATATCAAAATATCAATTATAAAATAAATATCAATTATATATAATCTTCTATCCATTACTACAAGGTTAATTTTGGTAACTAAGTAAATGAAAACATTATTTGAGTTTAAAGATTTTGTTTCATAAAAATGTATCATAACAGATATAACCATTTATACAAGCATAAAAATGCAATAAATAAATTTTTCAAAATTGTATAGCTATAAAATTAAAAATAGCACGCAAAAACATTTAAAAATATTTCATAATATGCAGAAATTTAAAATTAAATATATTTACAGAAGATAAAGCCCAATTTATTCATAATATTATACAGATTACTTACATATTTAGGTTCCTTTCTTTTTGTCAAGACTGATACTCCTTTAATGAACATTGGATGGGAGTTCCTTCGACATATGAAGACACCCAACTGCTGCTGTGGACATCCGCTGAGGACACTTTTCCCCATTACTTGTTGTGAGAACGCTTCGCTGAACACACCACAGTGACAAAATCCTTTTACATTTTTTTATTGTTTTCGGCAACGGCATAGAACAGAAGCAATTTAATTTTTCCTTCCAGAAAAGTGGAGCAGCGTGAAAACTTCATCTCCGGCTGGATGTACTTTCCAATCCAATGGCAATCGCTGAAGATTATTACGGTTGGAATTCATGGAACTGGGTCAATGTCTGGTTCATTACTCCTCTGTCTTCTTTCAGGAAAAGTTGTGCTTTATATGCACAACGAGGATGTCAATAGTTTGTTGTTAAAGAACGAATTTTCGCGATGGTGTCGTTTACCTCTCATTGATTCACTTGTGAGTAAAACCAGCGGGGTGTGAGATTTCTCAATTGTTTATGAACCAATAGATATAATGCTTTCAGTTAGATTATGTATAGATAATTACAGTTTTAAAAAATGTCAAATAATGACTTGTTTCCAAATAAGTGGAGCTTTTTTACAAGTGTATTTTTTTTAAATATAAAATATGGTTGTTTTCTATGGATAAAAAAGTAATCGGTAATGGTGATACATTTTTAAAATTATAATGAATGGTTTTCAATAACTAAAACTTAATGCTGTAACATTAAAAAACAATCTCACATGAAGAAACTAAAATATGACTATGGTAATTTCATTGATTTTCTGTTATGCATGGCTATGAATACGAATTTCATATTAGCTTAGTATTAAAAGCTAAAATAATTTAAGAACGACCTAACAGTTATTAATAGAAAATCATTGACGAACTTATCAAACTAAATTAAGTTAAAATCTTTGACACTTTCCCTTTCTCTAAAAATTGCAATAATATTTATATTTTTACACGAAATGACAAAATAAAGGAGATAAAAGAAGAAAAAATATTTTTAAATATTTAATTGCTTAAATGAATAAAATGTTAAGGATATCAACATGTGACACCGTAAAGTTTCAGAAATAATTAGTATGTAGAATTGGAGATAAATGATAAAATTCGATTAAGAAACAACAGTAAAAATAAAACAAGAATGAAATTATTTTTAATGAAGAAATCGTTAAAAATGCATTATTAAAATGGAAAGAAAACCAGCTGAGTTTAAGGAAATCTATAAGTATTTTAACGAAATCAAATAAATATTACCAAATATAAATGCATCTTGTACTTGTCGGAAGATATCCTTAATTTCAATTCCAAATCTTGTTGAGGCTAGCTGAATGTTACTGTTCTGCCTACATGTCTATGGAAGTGTATTCTTCAAAGTTTTCTATATTTCTTTCTTTTAGATACGTGAATACGGCCCATGATCTATGAATAATTTATAAAGTTGTGAATTCTAAAAGGTCATAAATAAAATACCTTAGGCTATAACATGATTATTATGTGGTACTAAATATTATAAAATAATTTCAATTCGTTATTTGTAGTACAAATTGTCTTCCTATATATAAACGTATTTTCATTAATGTTAAATTTTCAAATAGTAAAGAAAAATGTTGATTTTTTGTATAATTATTTTGAAATTTTTATGTAAATCAAATAATTCTGTTGAAAAGTAGTAAAGTAAATTTAATATTTCGTCATGAAAATACCAAAACATCTTAACCGGCTTTGGACAAAGCGGAAATATGTTTTGTTATCTTTCATGCACAATGACTTTTGATAAGGTTACAAGATGACTCATAAAAAAAGTAATTTATTCACATATATATTAAGTGATAAAACACATTTATATTTTACTTTGTATACTTTTCTTAAAAAGTAGAGTTGGACAGTTTCAAGAAAAAGAAACAATCGACCGGGAATGCAAAACATGAGACAAATTAAAATAAGAAATTCATTCTTCCTTCGAAAACAATTTGTGTGTTTTCTAAAACATTTTGTATTTTAAGAGAAAAGTTTTGACAATATAATCACCTGAAAAACTATTTGGTTTAATTTTTCTTAAAGTTTAAATAAATTATATTGGTAAATATGAGCTTTATATTCGTCAAACATAGTTATACAAACAATATTTTAACAGTATGATTTTAATAACATTTTGATTGCTAGTTTTTTTCACTATAGTGTATTCTGGGTGTATAAAATAATAAGTAAGAAATGCCGTGAATTATGATATTTTCCCTGTAAAAACGTTTAGTTTTAACTAATCATATTTTTTTAACTAAATATATAACAGAAGTAACGAATTTAATTAAACAATTAATGCATTCATATTTTAAATATAGGATAAAATTTATTACTAAAATTAAACCACACTTTTTGTTTATATAATAAATATTTTTGGCAAAATTTATAATCGGGTGCTCCTTAATTCTTTGGGGATTTTTGATTCCGAGATGTGATTAACAAGATGGCCATCACACAAAATCTAAACTAGGATCAATTATATTTCATCACCAGATTTGTTGATAAATAAAGAGGTACCCAATAATTCATCAAATCCATATATTTTTTTTAAAAAATAAACCTATTCTATCTCATGAAATATTCATAGGGATAACTTTAATTTGGATGAGTGAATGACAACTAATTACGGTGAATAATTATTTTAGCTAGAAACTTTTCGATAATATGAAGTCTATTTTAAAAGATTTAAGCATATTTTGACAAAGAAATTTGAGAAAGCGTCTTATATTTCTGTAGAGAAAAGTGAAGTTCTATTCATAGTTTGACTAGAATCTCGTTATTCAAATTAAGCTAAGAACTTTGATTTTATATTTTCTACAGAAAAGGTCTGAATCTTTAGAATAATTGATAGTTATTTTGTAAAATGTAGTTAATATTTAGTTAAAAATGTTTTACTCTTAAATAAAATATGAAACAAATTCTATAGTAAAAGTAAATTTTTGTTAATTGCAATATGAATGAAATTTTTCTTAGAAGTTTTTCTTAAAATCAGATTATTTCCAATTGTGAAAATCTTAAAATAATTCACTCTGTATATTTATCATTGTTGATATTATCTTGATGACTAATTAGTACAATTATTTTTATAATTGTGAAAGAAAAATACTGCATTGATTTTATTGTCTTATAAAATAAAGAATGTTGTAACATCTTACATGTAATTTCATCCCTGATAATTTTAAATATTAGTAGGCTATAATTTAGCGTTATTATATAAGCGCCTTTTTAGCTATTAAGAAATTGCATAGAATGAAATTTTAAGAAAAGCTTAATAAATTGTATTTCTGCCATGTCTAAAAATGATTTAAATTGTATACTTATCATTGTTGAGAGTGTCTTGAGGATTAATTAATACAATATTTTTATATAACTGTGATAATTAATACAATAATTTTATAACTGTGCTAGAAAAATTTCATAGATATTCCTTTCCCTTTCAAAATACAAAATATTGTAACATCACGATAACGTAATTTCATTCCTTATAATATTAGTTTTATTCATGGTCAAACATCAGTAACTTATAATTTTAAATAATTATATAGTTGCTTTTTGAACTACTAAGAAATTGTATAGAAAGAAATTCTTATGAAAACTTGAGGAATTTTTACAAGATAGTAAATAAAACAATGAATTCAATAATAACATAATAAAACTCGAAATAAGGTTTGTCAAACAATATGATAACTTTTGCCTTTGTTATATCACAGATGATTAACAATATCATAACACGTTTAATGGTAAAAAGGCTTTACTTTTTTGTATATATTTGATAAATAATATACTCTGAATTTGCAGTATAAATGCTTATAAGCTATTTAAAACATGATAAATGCAGGGTCTATTACATTAACAGGTACACAGAGTTCTTATTAACTTTTTATTATTGTTTATTTTAATGTTTTTATATTGTTATTATAAGTATAGAGTATTTCAATAAATTATAAGACAACACAAGGAACATTGGAATTATGCACAAAACTTTGTGTACAGCTAATTATATCACGGTATAAGAAGCGTAATAAATTGTAAAAGTATACAACAAATAAAAAATGCATAAATTTTTATGTACATAAGTACATATGCTCGTTTTATGTATTATTCAAAATGTAATACATTTTATGCACACTAGGATTTAATTTTAATAAATTTTCTTAACTAGATATGAATAATTTAAAGTGAATAATATTGAATTTTTAAATTATTTTCTAAACTTTTTCTTAAAAATAAAATTTTGCTTATTTTTTTAAAAAAGGTAATAACCATAAAACCTAATAATTTCGTGTGTACAATAAAGAACGTACACATATGAATATTGTGTAGTTTTCCTACTTTTAGTGTATTATATAAGGTGCGAACAAGATTGAAAATATTACAAAATTAGTCTCCTTAGTTCAAATTCAGTAAGATTATGTACTCAGCTCTTTCATATGTTAGATTTGATTTTTTAAAATAAATTCATAATAAACTAACTCAAGTTACGATATAACTAATATATATTTGTTAAAGTCTCATCAGTTTAGATTCCTTAAAGAAGAATGTAAATTAAGAAATTAATTTCTTTTCATTTCCAATAAGTTCAGTTGACTATTCAAAAACTAAATTTTCTTTCATATATTTATTGACTTTTAAATTCAACTATAGGCTCCTAAAAATCCTGTCAATTTTAGAACAATTTCAATAAAGAATTAAAAAATAAATCTTTTAGAATACAAATTTTTGGTAACAGCTTATTAT